>ML788808.1:98374-139395 GCA_009831015.1 Picea engelmannii
TACAAGTGCGTCGTCTCTTAAATGGGTCATTTAAGATCACGCAACATTCCCAAAGTATTTTCAAAATGTGTGCTGGCTTATCCAGCTGTCTTCCGCTCCTTGCTGGCTCGCTTGATGTGTTGGCGATGCTCCTGCATCAGTTATATATCTTTAAACAAAAAAAAAAAATCATTAAAAGAGTTGTGGGAAGTGTTTGTAAACGCGTCGGGATGTTGAACAGGTCTGCTGGCAGTAGGTAAATGCATGCATGATGCCAAGACAACTTCGTCGGGGTACTGAACAGGCTCGCTGGCAACGAAGCAATGTCGAGTATATGAAAATTTGCAAATATGAAACCTCTTAACCTTAAAATGTCCTTTATTCTGATCTAGAACTTCTTGGCAGGATACAGATATCAGAGTGGGTTAAATAGAAACCCTGTTGAGGCTATGGACGCCTGATGGCAGCAGTGGCCCTGCCAATAGTATTGGAGATTTTATCTTTAATATCGTGGCTCACTTATCTTAAGACTGTTATCAGTTTTCATCATTTTAAGCACTGCTAGAATATTTGATTAATGATGATGTTTAAACGATTTTCTCGTTGTTTTTGAGTTTGAATTATTCTTGTTATCACAATTTGAATTTGTTCTTTTGGCAGAGATAACTGCTTCTACCAGTGTGTCACCATTGTTGGTATCCAATTCGCATTTCTATACTATCCTTATAAGCTACCTACACCAGTGTTTTGCAACCCTTTATTTGCATCGCAATATTTGCAATAAAACGACACTATTATTTCGTGCATTTGCACACTTACCTTTGTTCTCCTTTTCACGACTGCAAGCGTGAAAAATTTGTTTTCGAAGTCACATTAAAATCGTCACTGGATTTTTTTTTGGTTACTCTTGTCTATGTGTTCATTGCGTTTCCAATTTAATTATAGTCGCATAGTTGGCAAGACTCCAAGATCTTTACTCATTTGGTATTCTTTAATTGTTAATATGACTTCATTTTTACAAGACTGTGATGATATTCTTATGATCGAGTTTTTGATGCATTGGTGGTTTGATTTCAATAGTCTTTCATCGATTTCCTTGACACATGGGTTTCATGAAAACACATTGACATTGTGGTTAGACCCTTGGTATAAATCATTTCATACATATTTGATATGATCGAACCCTTGGTGTTGATTTCAAATCATTATTTTGGTTTTAAAACTATGCTAAAACTATTTCTCGCACAAATGTTTGGTCAACTTACCATAGATTTCATTATTTGAATGGCATAGTTGTTGACATACGCAATAGTGATTTGAATCTCTATATGCGTCGTCGGTTGTACTATGGGAAATGACTGTTTTTCATGGGTTGAGCTAGCTCCACCACCTTCGCACATTCGGTCATTAATGCCTTCCCCCTATCCCGGGTTAACTCTGTCGTTTTTAGGTAATCCCATGAGCTATCGAGCCTGTGTATACTCTGTTCGAAGCCTTGCCCATTCACCCTGCTCACTGTGTGCTCCTGTCTATGGCACCGGTGGTGCGCATAGAGCCAAATGGTAGCCAAACTCTGTTGCTATTCGATAATGCCCGTAAGGATTTAGAAAATGATGGCTGGCTAGTGTTTATATAGATGTTTGAGGGTTTCAACCTTTCGGTTGCCCAACAATTTTCCCTCACCTTCGACGAGTGTAGGACTAAAGTCGGAGACATATAGCTCGAGCTCAATGAGGAATTCTTAAGCTCGGCTACAAGACTTCCAGCTACAGGTCAAAGATGGTTTAAAAATTCCAAAGTAGATGAGGTGCCATGGCCATTACTATTCATATCAAGAAATATTGTTTCCTGTGATAAAGGTATGCCTATCTCTACCCTCAAACCTAGGTGGCACGATCTTTTGGTAATTGTTAAACAGTTTGTGACCTGTGAAGGTCGATATGGCTTGGTATTTCTGTATCACCTCTGGTTATTGATGAATTTCATAGGCTACCCTTTGAATATGCCGCATTATCTCCTATGTAGTCTTTACAAGATGTCTAAGAGATTCAAGTGTGAGAAGGCTGATATCAGCCTTTTCCATCACAGCTTGATTAAAATCATTATCGTCCACCATTTAAACCTTAGTGGTGATAATTGGCAAGCCTTCCTATCAAGGAATGGATTTGCCAATCCCGAGTCTGCTCAAATTGACAAGGTTGTGGTTATGGAAACTTTGGTTGGGCCAGTCGTGCCACTTCATATCCTTCTACCCCCGGTCAAACCCTCAGATTGCCCTGACATAGATCTACCCGATGCCATATCCAACCCATGTACTAAAGACAAGATTGAGGTTATTAAGAAGCCTGTGAGGAAGAAAGGTAAGAATGATACTACTGTCAACGGTAGGGGAAAGAAAAATGCCCGATTGATATCGAGATATGCTAGGAAGAAACCCAAGCCAAACGTTGACTAAAAGCCAATAGTGTTGAGCGAGGACTCAAACTCCGATATTGAGCATTTCCTAGCTGATGAGTACCCCTATTCCCATGGCCTATGCTCTAAGAAACCCTATGACTATGTCTCTAACTTACCCCCATGCCTCAAAAATGATCCTAACTACCCGGGAATCAAGTTGCACAAGGAAACCCTTGGTAACTTTAACAAACCCTCGCCTGTGATGCCAAAGCCCGAGAAAACATCATGCATCCAATGTAATGCTTGGCTAGAGCATTATTACACCAACGTTCCCTTGTTGCAATCAAAGATCAAATCGTTAGAGGAGCAAGTTACAGTGCTGTCAAAAGAAAGAGACAGGCTTCAAGCCAACGAGAAGAAACAAAAAACCACTGGTTCAATTGTTTTCATAAACGTCGAGGCAACAACGACCTTCGTGAATTCCAAGTTATCGAGTTGGTTTGGATTAATATAATCGATTGGATTTTCTTTCAATAGCTCTGTTCATTTTGATTCAAAATGATTCTGTTGCTTTTATTTTACCAAGACAATTTCGTTATGAATCATGAGTGGGAAATTTGTTTGCTAAACTCGGACACAGCTATGATTTAGTTAATGAGATTTTATTATTCTCAGTTTAGTATAAATGATTGATTTGTTTTCTATTTTGTTTGCATTGTTTTTTTTGAAACAATTCTGTATGGATAGTCGATTGGGTTTGATTTCGATTAAGTTTTGTTTGTTTCTAAACAATCCTGTTGACTTCGATTTACTAGGAACGATTCTGTTTTAGATTGAATCAATATTTTCATTTTTGATTATGATTGTATTCCACCTGCACACAAGATTTGTTTGCTAAATTCGGACACGGCTATGTTTTGATTTTGCATAACGATTGTGTCAATCTTAAATCGGTTCAATTCATTCTTGTTTGATTTGATTCGCGAACAATGTTACATGCCTCGATTAACACAGTCACTTGCATAATACGATGGATTCAAAGTTAGTTTGGATTTTAGAGGATCTTGTTAATTTCGTTTTGATTCAAAAAATGATTTTGTTAATGGTTCAGGTGACATAAACTATTGCATGAATGATTTGTTTAATCGGTTACAGTTTATGTCGATTGAAATAGGTTCATGAAAATGATTTCATTTCTTTCGAACTATCTAAGCGATTATGTTTACCCGAATTGGTGATAACAAATGTTGAACATAATGCATGTATCTTTCGGTTGACCACGATTTCATTTGTTTCAAATTAGCCTAGAAGTTTTGATTTGAATGATTTGTTTGGTTTCCAATTAGCAATTAAATATTTGTTTAATAGTTTAAATATAATTCTTTAAGTTTTGGATTGTTTTTAAAACGATTCTGTGCTCAAATTAGACTAGCTACAGAATCGCAAGATTCTGTAGCTAGTCTTAAAAAATAGATTTTTGTCAATTTTATCAATAAAATATCCTCTAATCTTGTCTATTCTTGTCCTCTTTCAGGTGCATACGAATTACAATGATCAATTGGGCATGTTGTAGTAGTTTAGGAGATACTTTTGTGATGTAGTTTTTGTTTTAAGCTGTTAGCTTGAGTTAGAAATAGAGACTTGGGATATTATCCCCAGATTTTTTGTAAACTATTTTGATAATTCCCACAGGGATGTTTTACCCTGTGGGAAGTCTTTAAATACTTGTTATTTTTTGTAAAAAAGGATCATCATCATTGTTGGGAGAACCGGACTATTGATTTATGATGCAGACTGGGATGAAAGTTGATGTCTTGTAACATCTTTCACTTTCAATATATCAAACTTTTGTTTCAAGTTTTCCTCATATCAGTTTGCAATTAATTATCGACTACTTCAGCTATCATGATTCATTACATGTTGAAGTGATTTGATTCATATGTTGTCCATATCTGATCTCTCTTATTTAAAAATACAACAATCACTCTATTTCAATTTAATGAATACAGGTTTATCTTTTCATTAATTGAATTGTTATGTACAAATTTTGCACAAGGATTTATCTGACTGCGATGATTTATAAATTATAAGATTGTTGTAATTTTTTATGTCTTGTTTGTCCTGTCATTTATATTTGAAGAGCACAGTTGCTTCTAGTTTACGAGAAGCTCGTGGAGAATCCGGTGTGGGTTTCCTCCCACTGAACAACTGAATCAACTACTGCATACAGGACAAGCCTGAAGCATTACTTCAGGTCAGTTTGTTATTTGTTATTTGATAGTTAATTTGTTAGTATAATATAAGTAGTTTAGATAGATATATATATAGTTCAAATTTGTAGTTAGAGTTATTATTTTAGTTTCTTAGCTTAGATAGTTTTCATTTAATTTCTTTCTCAAAAAATTATAAAAATAAAAAAACAATAGTTTCGCTGTCTTAGGACAGATTACAAATGACTTTTGTAGGTTTTCATTTAAATCTGTAATATGTAAATATTGTATATTTGTAATTGGACTTGATTCTGTTGATAATTGAACATTTAATTTTATAGAATCATTGCTGTATAATTTAGGTAATAGACTGTATATATGTATTTTATATTTATTATTTAGTTTGCTTTAATTATTGTTTTCATTTAGATTAGTTCCTTAGTGTAGTTTTCATTTGTTTTCCTAGGACTTAGATCAGCTAACGGAGCTGCTAAACCCGTTAGGGTGGGTCATCCCAAACGGCTTGAGTTATTTAAACAACCCCGGACCAGATCCACTCTTCCAGTTGGCGAGCGTTCTTTTTCGCCCGTCAACATCTTCTTGACTGAAATTTTTGAGCCATTCTGTCGAATGCTCTTCTACTTTTGTTGGGGAAGATATCAGTGTTTGCTCCTTCTCCTCCTCTTTGATAGCCTATGTTGGTGTCCTTATGTTGTTTCACTTGCAACACATGATCTGGCCTCCATTGGGATGCTTGGTAGGAATATATTGATTCCTCCAATGATCAGACTATACCGTTGATCCTTCTCCATCAACACTCTTTGTTGATATGAACTGTTAAAAGAGTTCATGAGACTTTCAGATAGTCTGATCTTTTTCCCCTTCCCCACCTGCTAACTTGGGGTTCCAGTCCTTCCCTCCTACAATTCTATGAGATCTATGTTTGATCTCCCCCCATTTCCCATCTAGAAATATGAATTTTTATCACTGCCCTCCTAGAAGTCTATGAGATCCTCCATTGATCTCATCTCATTGCCCACCTGGAAATATGAATTTTTATCACTGCCCTCCTGGAAGTCTATGAGATACTCAATTGATGTCATCCCATTTCCCACCTGGAAATATGAATTTTCACTGTTGCCCTTCCGGTATTCTATGAGATCCTCAATTGATCTCATCTCATTTCCCACCTGGCAATTTCAAAATTCATCACTTCCCTCTTGGCAATCTATGAGATCCTCCATTGATCTCATATCATTTCCCACCTAGAAATATGATTTTTTATCACTGCCCTCTTAGCAGTCTATGATATCCTCAATTGATCTCATCTCATTTCTCACCTGGCAATATGAATTTTCATTGTTTCCCTCATGGCAGTCTATGAGATCCTCAATTGATCTCCCTTCCTTATCACCGAGGGTTCTTCCAACTTCTAGTTCAAAGATGTAAACCACTTCCTCTGTGTCTTTGAGGCTTTCAACATGCCTCAATCACCTTCCTACTATCTGTTGCTACATTCTAGCCAACAAATTTTGAACAGGCCATATTTTCTTCCTATTAAAAGGTCATTTGTACCTCCAGTGTACCTTTGCCTCATGTTCATGCACCTTCATTGTAAACTGCTTCATTATTTCTCTTATCTCTATGAGCTCCAGATCCATACCTGGTTTTCTCTCCTTCTTGTGGCCTTCTTTCTGACCACGTTCATGGCCTTCAATAGCCATTTTCACCCCCTTCTTTCCCTCCTGGAAATTTTGTGGATTACTCTACATCCGAAAGCATCTCCAACTTTTCCTACAACTCACCTGGTTGTTCAATTTGTTGTTGCACACTTGCAACAATTATTCGCACAGAGCATCATTACTTTGTCTCCTTCTTCAACTGTTGTCCACGGGCAAACAAAATAGACAATTTTACTTAAACCATAGACAATTTGTTGCAGCAACCAAGATCACAAGAAGAAACACCATGCACAAGTACAAAAGAAGTATCTTGGGACACCCTTCTCAACAAGGGAAGAAAACCTAGCCAATCCTTTGCTATATTCTTCAAGATAAATACCTTCACCACAAAGAAAACCTAGCTCATAGAAGGGTTCTCACAAACCCTAGAAGACTAGTGCCCAAGAGAGGTGCACACATTTCCCAAGTAGATGTACTTGCTAAAATTTCCAAACTCACCCAAAAGATATGATTCCTCAATGGGGAATTTACCTTTATTTATATTATACTTGACCTATCAACAAAAATTTTTATTAGCACAACATGGTCGACCTCTCTTTCTCATAATATAATTAATATTAACGATATTAATTATCTTTTACATTAATTATTAATTACATTAAGGTGGGGCTGACCTGTACCCTTTACATTACAATTAGGGTTACAGGAAGGTCTGACTCTTGAAAAATATAGCAAGGGATATCATACACCCACTAGTGCTCAACCACTAGGGGCACATCCATGGGGATATCCATATGTCTGTCTCACTGCATTACACAAAATAACCACTTCTCAATAGTGATTAGCCACTAGGATCACATTCACCTATGCTCATCCACAGGCACATCCACTCAACAAATATTCTTTCCCACTGCATTAAACAAGAGAGTCATTTTGAGTTTCATCATCAAATCTCTGCTCAGAGGAGGCTAATACATCATCTTCATTTATGTCTCATGGAGATGCACCCAACACTTTGGGATTTCACATATTCACCTTGTGCTCAGCCACATGCATGTCTAACTCTACAGATCTCCTTTCTCATTGTGTTACACAGGAGAATCATCTAGAGTTCTTCTCAACTATCTGTAAGGAGGAGGCCATCTCTACGTTCTATCTCTGTCTCATATAGGAACCATGCACCCCTCTCAGGGGCACTCTTTGAGGTTTGTGTCCTAGAGAATGTCTCACGTAGTTGCAATCATCAACGCTCCCTCTCAGCTAGGGAGGCATTCTTCATCATGCCAAGTCTCACACAGATGTATTTTGAACTTGGTTCTTGGTTGTAGTTATCAACACTCCCTCTCAACTAGGGAGGTATCCTTCACCAAGCTAATTTGTTGAATATGTCTGCAATCTTCTCATGTGTAGGAAGGTATTGCAAGCGTATTATTTTCCTCTGCATCATGTCTTTGATATAATGATATTTTATGTCAACGTGTTTCGATCTTATCACGAAACATTGGGTTCTCAAAGATCTTTACACACAACTCTGGTTATCATCATAGGATGATCAAGTAAATATGTCAGAAGCTTGTGAAGTCATATTTCTTTGCACACTCAATGCTACATACTCTACTTTTGTGGTACTCAAGGGAACATGGCTTTGTTTCCTATTGCACCAGGAAAACATGGCAAACTTCACAGTAAAACAACAACCGATGTGCTCTTCCGATCCACTATACTTTTTGTCCATTCTGCATTTCCCTGCAAACTCAAGTCTACACTGGAGAGATATCATAGGCCATAACTAATTGTGCCTTGTAGATATCTCAATACATGTTTCGTTGTTTTCCAATGAGTCTGTCTCATCTGACTCATGAAACGAGTAAGTACATTCACTTCATAGCATGAATCAAGTCTGGTGTTAGCCAGATACATCAGTGATTCAATCAGCTATGGATCAATCTCATCTGAATCATCATCATTCATTTTCTTCAAATCCATCACTGTGGATTTTCATTATGTCATACTGAACTTCTTTAATATTCCCATTGTATATTTTCCTTGACTCAGGAAAATCTCATCGGTCCTCTGTCATACTTCTTGTCCCAAGAAGTAGTGCATCATACTCATCTCCTTCATCTCGAAATCAGAAGTCAAAGATTACTTGTATCCAACAATAAGGCTTTCTGAATAAGTCATCCAAATCGGGCTCTCATCACCAAGACTGTAACAATATAGGTTTGGATCAATAATACTCTTGTTGAACCCAAACTCATCAAGAATCCATCCATATGATATAGTTTTCCAACTCATGGATGGTAGTACAAATGGAAGTGTATCAGGCTTACTGGATCAAGTGTTTCATCATAGACAACTCCCTTTGTTTGTGGCAATCCTTTGGCTATAGATCTCACTTTGTATTTCTGGACACTTCCATCAGTTGCAAGTTTGATCTTATATATCTACTTGGAAGTTACCACAGAATTCCCTTCTGGTCTTTGAACAATATCTTGAACATCATTCTCTTAAGATATACTGGTATTCTTTTGTTATGGCATATTGCCATACATGTTCTCTTGTTGCTTCTCCAAGACAAGGAGGCTCAAAATAAATGAAGTGGCCCATGACTGAAGGATAGCTTGAAAATATCTTTTGTTTTCTCGAGATGTTCCTTGAGGGTATTGAATGTTCCTATGACTCTTGCAGAATGAGCCTAGGAAGGCCTTTTATGACCTACTGCAATATTTCTGGACATATCAACTAGAGAAACATCTCTGCTTGTCTCAATATTTCTTTGACCAATGATGCAGATCTGGAATGCCTTTGAAGATTCATTGTTTATCCCATAAGTGTATTCTTTATCCTTGAAGGGTCTAGCTTGGACTTCTTCTATTTGGGTACATGAAAATACACTGGGCACCTAAATATCATGAAGTTTTCAATCTCAGACTTCACTCTGGTGAACGTTTCTTTGGGAGTTATGTTTTTTAAAGTCTGGTGAAGACTCTTGTTCTGAACATATACTGTGTCATGCATGCTTCTGCCCATGGAATCATACAAGGATTCTGATCGTGCATTATTGCATTAGTTGTCTCAATGATGGTTCTATTCTTCCTCTTTCTCAAATAGTTCTAACTCCCTCTGAGGCAAGTGACTCTCTTTGAAGGATAAGTATCTTCCTTTATTCTTAACTTGTCTGTAACAAGAAAACAAGAGGAACCAAGACAAGAATATCTCCTGAAGGAGAATAATGAGTACATCTCTATAATCAAAACAATTTAAGGATTTTTTTCACAGCTATAACACCTACTTGCAATGTCGAAAACTTTAGAAATATAGGCTAGAGAAATGACAATTACAACAATCAAACCTGGATTCTTCACTTTCAGTGTGTTGTTCCTGTGAATGCACCGAGATCCCTCTGGATCCAGGACTTCAGCAAAAGGTTCATTCATCCTGTAATTACCCTCATGACAATGATATAAATAATATATATACAAGTGCCTACCTGAGGGTGCTGATATGATTTCTCCAATGGCACATGGATGATCTCTGTCCTCTAACATCTTCATGAAGGAGGTAGTCACAATGACACCTTTTTGTATCACCCACAATAAGTATTCCTTTGAAGCCTTGTATTCGAGGAACTTGAAGCTGCTTGATCCATCAAGATTATCTTCCATGATAGTGTTGTTCATCATAATTTTAGATTCTTCAAAACCCTTTGTCAACTGGGCTAGAAAACCTAATGACTAGGCTAGGCTAGCACTTTTAGGTTTTTTTGAACTTATGACTACCAACAATAAGCCTTTGAAATATAGGAGAATCATTGGCGATATGAAGATCTCCTTCAATGAGTTGCAGAAAACCTAATTCTGAAATTTCTGCAGAAATTAGCGAAACCCTAGAAACCTTAGGGCCAAAATTTCAAAATGCTCAGAATTTCACTCTGAGAGTCTCTGGAGGTGTGTTGGAGGAGGCCATACTCTCCTATTCCAAAATTGACCCCAACATTAAACTATTAAGGTCTGAAACACCTCATAAAGGAGGTCCATATGAATTTTCTTGAAACCCTAGGAGGGTCGTATGGTTCTGTAGAAAAGAGAGGAGACTGGTAGATGTTTGTGCAATGGGTTATTCAAGACCTATTCTCTGATACCATGTTGATTTTTCAATAATCTAGGCTTAAGAATTAAGTTCATTCCATTTTATCATTTTACTTAAACCATAGACAATTTGTTGCAACAACCAAGATCACAACAAGAAACATCATGCACACGTACACAAGAAGTATCCTAGGACACCCTTCTCAACAACGGAAGAAAACCTAGCCAATCCTTTGTTATATTATTCAAGATAAATACCTTCACCACCAAGAAAACCTAGCTCACAAAAGGGTGCTCACAAACCCTAGAAGACTAGTGCCCAAGAGAGGTGTGCACTTTTCCCAAGTAGATGTACTTGCTGAAATTTCCAAACTCACCCAAAAGATATGATTCCTCAATGGGGAATTTACCTTTACTTATATTATACTTGAACTATCAACAAAAGTTTTTATTGGCACAACAGGGTTGACCTCTCTATCTCATAATATAATTAATATTGCTGAGATTAATTATCTTTTACATTAATTATTAATTACATTAAGGTGGGGCTTACCTGTACCCTTTACATTACAATTAGGGTTACAGGAAGGTCTGACTCTTGAAAACTATAGCAAGGGATCTCATACACCCACTAGTTCTCAACCACTAGGGGTACATCCATGGGGATGCCCATATATCTATCTCACTGCATTACACAGAAGAACCACTTCTCACTAGTGATTAGCCACTAGGATCATGTTCACCTATGCTCGTCCACATGCACATCCACTCAACAAATGTTCTTTCCCACTACATTAAACAAGAGAGTCATTGGAGTTTCATCGTCAACTCTCTTCTCAGAGGAGGCTAATACATCATCTTCATTTATGTCTCATGAAGATGCACCCAACTCTTTGGGATTTCACACGTTCACCATGTGCTCAGCCACATGCATGTCCAACTCTGTAGATATCCTTTCTCACTGTGTTACACAGGAGAATCATCTGGAGTTCTTCTCAACTCTCTGTAAGGAGGAGGCCACTTCTACATTCCATCTCTGTCTCATATAGGAACCATGCAGCCCTCTCAGGGGCTCTCTCTGAGGTTTGTGTCCTAGAGAATGTCTCAAGTAGCTGCAATCATCAATAGATGTATGGATGTGGATTCTACGGTCCAAATCTCTTCCTCTACAACTGATCTGATGGTTATTGTCGCTCCTCCTCCTGAGCTTGGATTTTCAACCATCTTGGAAGAATTCATAAATATTCAAAGGCTTCAGCCTCTGCTCCTCTTGCGAGCCTGATTTCTTGGGTATCGTCTGCACTTTTGAAGGCACTATTTCTTATGATATTTTTGGTTTACTCAGTCTCCTAAGGGTCTCGGCCCTTCTTCTCCCTTCAAATGGTTCTTGTGCCCTCCTAGAAACCTCTCTCTCAAAGAACACCTTAATGAGCATTTTCTATAAAGTGTTCACTAACTCTATGAGTATCTTCCTCTAATACTCTTCTCTGTGAACTCAACAGAGAGTTCTCCTTGTCAACACTTGCACCTGCTCGATGCCCACCTGGTAGAGCTCTATAGAGTTCTTAATTAATCTGTCTCTTTGTGCTTCCTCTACACAATTTCTCTTCTAAGGTATTAAGCAACCTTGAGGTTTCTCTTGAGTTGTTATCACTCTAGTGCACCCTCCTAGCATGTTCTTTTCTGACTCCATAAAGTTCAAAAGTGCACTCCTTGCGTTGGCTACAAAACCTCCAATGTTTTCTTGTGCACTCCTTGCACGGCCTAAAGAATCCAGAACGATATTTCAAACTCTACAAATATCGAGAAATATATCTTCCTACTGCAGATGAAACCTATCATACATCTACAACATACATAAACACACAGATAACACCAAATAAACATTCATTCATACAAAAATTCATAAACAATGAAATGTGTTCTTTTCTACTAATTTGAATGCTTGGTTATAATATGTGCAGGCTGGAATACAACATAGTCTTGTCTCTCTCAATCTCTCCCCAAGAACTATTCTACCTCCTAAACTTCCTCTTCCTTATCTTCCTAATGAAATCAGATACAAAGATATCCTTTCAAAAGAGGGGCTCTATGGGCTTATCCTCTCTTCACCTAACCTCATCTATTACATTGAAGTTTATTTAATGGCAATCTAGTCTGAATTGAATCTAGAACCATCAACCTCTCAACCATTAAAGGTGACCTTATATTCTGCTTGTACAAAGGCATGGCTTGGTTTTCACTCAACCTTACAACATAAATCCATATAGGATCATATTTCAAATTTGAAAAAAATGGGAGAGTTTGTGCCTCTCCCTTTCCCCAATGCGTGCCTATGTGTTGGCTCGTTGGCTCATCTATTTATGTGGAAGGATACTCTTGCATCAAGAGGCTTTTGAAATCTAATCATCTTTTTCTGCTTTTTTATTGGTTATTCATGCAGGGGATCTGTTCGAGATGGATGAGCATACATTCCTAATCAAGAGAGGGGGTTGTAGATTATTTCAATTCTCTGTAAAAAGTTGATTAATTTATTAGATGAAATATAAATTTAACCAAGAATAAGCTTAAGGATTGTATGATTTATTTTTTATATACCCAATAATATTCAATTATATGTTCACATGTTATGTATAAATCCATTTTTATTCTAAACCCAAATTGAAACCTTATTGTTTAAACCCTAATAAGTAATCATCTACTAAGATTTATTAGCTAGTAATGTACAAATCCCTTTTTATTTTAATCCTAAATTGTAACCCTATTGTTGAAACCCTAATAAGTAACGATATATCAAGTAAAGTTATGTACAGATCCATTATTATTCTAACCCTAAATTAAAACCTTATGGTATTCTTTAATGGTTCTATAGGAACGCCTATTATTTCCTAGATTTAGGAGTGGGTAAGTTTAACGTTCTCCTTCCGCGTTCTCCTTCCTCATTGATTATCAATTGACATAACATTTGAGTACCAAATACGTGCTAGGAACTGATAGTTCAATGTTGAAACTTTCTGCACTAAACTTTGTACATTGTTAGTTATTAGATAAATCAAACTCGTTGTTTACGCCTCCCTACACTTATACTCAGATTCATTCAAATCTGTTAGGAACTTGTAATCCCCTAATTTCTGATTTTGGTAGTCTCCATTCATGTCGCTTACTCTATGCTTAATTACAAAGAATTACTTCCATGGGTAATTCGTACTCTCTCATTTTGGTAGTTTCCATGGATGTGGCTTACTCTCTCGTTAATTACAAAGAATTACTACTATGGGTAGTTCTTACTCTTGGAATAGCAATTATAAATATGAATAGGATACATAGTTTTTAGATTCTTTCATTTATAAATATGAATATGATACATTGTTTTTAGATTCTCTAATTTATTTTTTATGAAATGTATTTAAATTAATTAGTTTGTAATATATTTGACTATTAAGATCTCATGATGGATCCTCAGCCTAACTCTTGTATGTGTGAGTATTTGTGGAAATTTAAATCGGGGTAAAATTGAACTTGTGATATGAGTTTAAGCATTAATATATAACAAACCTTTATATATTTGAAGACTCTTGTATTTACATACTTTAATATATACTAAAAGTTTATATAATAAACTTAGTATTTAGATGAGAATGTCGTATAAATCCAATAAAGATGCATTTTCATTTTTAAGAAATTTAGAAAGCATTTAATATTTACATAAAGGTATTTAGTATAAATGGGGGGTCTTGGTTTGGCTTGACTTGATAGTAATCTTAAAAATTAATTATTATTAATAAATTAGGGTAAAATTTTTAAAAAAACTTAAAAAGCATTTAATATTTACATAAAGGTATTTAGTATAAATGGGAGGCCTTGGCTTGGCTTGACTTGACTTGATAGTGATCTTAAAAATTAATTATTATTATTATTATTATTATTAATAATAAATTAGGGTTAACATTATTCTTATTAAAATGAGGATTAAAATTATATTAGAGTTAGGGTTATTTGGATTTATTTTATAATAATAAGAAAATATTAATAAAAAATAATTTTAATTAAATAATTTAATTTTAATCATAATTTTAATTTAAGTTAATGTATTATTTTATAAATGTTTTTATATTTTAATAATATATTTATTAATGCATTATTTTATTAGTATATTAATACTTTAACAATGTATTAATTAATCATCTATTAATTAATGTATTATATAATTAATACATTATATTAATATATCATTTAATTAATAAATTGAATTATATATTAATGTAAATTAATACTTCTATTTATACATTATATTAATGTAACAATGTTTTGCTAATGTATTAAAACTATAATAATGTATTATTTTTTTTTTTTGAGTAAAAAAGGTGGAATCTGCTATATTAAGTTATTGAAGAAACTTTGACAAAATGTACAGAGATATAGGTCCGAGTCACCAAAAATGTTGTCGTTTACCGGAAACCAACATAGTTTGGAGAACATATAACAGTAGCATGATAAAACAAAGAAACAAAATAGCATCTGTCCTTCCCAGAGGAAACCAGGACAGATGGCTATAGTCCAAGTGAACATGTAACAGTAGCATGATAAAACTAAGAAACAGAAAAATCATAGAAGACCTAGATACCCGGTGACTTGTCGCCCTTGTTTGTCTGCCATGTAGACCCAGCCGGGATGGCAAATGCCTGCGTGAAGAGAGGGCACTTATGTTAGCTAGAGCATTGGAGAAGGCGTCAAGGAGCAGGTACAGATGCTGGCCCATGAGAAGGGCTCGAACACTAGAGCTAGATGCTCTGCACAGAGGAAAGAACCATGCAAGCCATTACCCATAAATGTATTATTTTATTAGTATATTAATACTTTATTTTAATTCATTTGAATCATTTTCTAATTTTCAATAAAGATTGTAAATTTGTAAATAAATTTAAAGTTATATTAATAAACTATATTTTAAGTTTTTTATATAAGTAATTGAATATATTCAAAATAATAATAACATCAAATAAATAAAAGATTAAATTAAAAATGAGCAATATTAAATATTGTATGATTTATTTTTTTAAAAGAAAAAGAATAAAAGATTAAATTAAAAAATTAACAATATTAAATATTATTCGATTTATTTTTTTAAAAGAAAAAAGTGTTCAATAAAAATCATGTCTAAAAAAAATATATTATATCAAGAAAAAAACAATATTTTATATTTTAAATCAAATGTGTCATAACAATATATCAAGAGAGACATTATTTTATATACGTTTTATATTTTGATTTACATTAAGATATTTTAAATTTGTGATCTTTCATATCTTTATGAAATATTTCATTGTTAATTAATTAATTTTGATAAAAAAAATGTATTCCACTATAATATAGAGAGAGAAAATATCATGGAATGAAAGAATCTATCAACTTTGTGATATTGATAGGGTTGAAGGTGAAACATAGTTTCTCCTAGAGTACATGAGCATGTTATTTATACGAGAACACGTTTTGCATGAATCTATCCATGAAATCAATCACAGTTAGTCATAAATGGATTTCAGTTAAATATTTTACTACTATAAATCATAATTGTGTTTAAACCTTTCCTTTCTTTTTTCCTGACAATCGCAATTTGCAACACCAAAATGCATACTCTAATTTTATATATGCTTATTTGGAAGGGATAGATTTTAGAGTTCAATATCATATGCTATCAATCTCCTTAGAACAAGTATGATTCTAAGTTTCCTTATATGTAATATATCGCATCAGTTCAAAGTTCCTATCTTTTTCACAAAAGAAGCACTTTGTTAGGTTTTTTTTTAAACTTCAGAAAACTTCTTTTTCATAATGTGTCGAACACAAACCAACCTTCTCATGTGACGAACATGCCTCGACATTACAATCTGACAAACAAAATCAAAATTTATGATGTGACGAACATAGTAATGTTGCAATGTGTCGAACATAGTAACGTCGCACAGTGACGAACATAGTAACGTTGAAATATGACAAACATGGTAATGTTGCATTTTGTTGAACATAGTAATGTCGCAATGTGATGAACATAAATTGACATCACAATTTGACAAACATAGGCATGTCATCCCAATGTGGATAGTTACGTCGCAATCTAATGAACATTTACAAACATTGCAATGTGTAAATATAATTATATTATTACTAAAATACTATGGACATGTCTGTTATGTATGGATTTTGAAAAGTTATGAACCTTTTTTAAGAAATTAATGTAAATGTTTCTATTATTAAATAAAAAAATGGAAATTGTTGAGCAACTATTGAAGGTGTTGCTAATGCAGATTATGATGCATGAGGGGGAATGGTGAGGGGAACTAGTAATTGTTGAGATGACCCTTTTCACACCAGTACTTTGTTGTATTTAACATGCCCAGACCCAGAAAGGTCCTATGTCCTAGAGAATTTAATTACCAGCCAAGATGGTAGTTGGGATGTCTTCCTCAAGAATCAATGAGGAGATGGGAAAAGTACCCCATCTAGAAACTTCCTGATCTGACCCACGAATTGAGAAATGGACCCATGAAATATTGTTGTAGAAGGCAAGAAAAAGAGTAAAATTGTGTGCAAAATAAAAAGGAGACACATGAATGGCTCTGGGGACCATATCTGAAGAAGAAGAGTGTGTGCAACTCTCTAGTTTTGAAGAGAAATGAGAAAATAAATTGTTCTAGGTAAAGGAACTATTGGGAATCATTTCTAATCAAGCTAATAAATGGGGCTATAGAGAAATTGAGTGATTGAGTGAGAAATCACATCAGGCCCCCTTACTTGGTGGATAGAAGACTAGATTTCTAAGTTCGTGTGGGAGAAGAAGAGTAACCTTCATCCCTTGATATTTGTTGAGCAAAAGAAGAACTCTCTCTCTCTCTCTCTCATGGAATCATACTCTGGCTAAGTGGTGGATAGCTGTGAAATACACCAAGAGTAGTTGTGCCTATGGTTGGGTGGAAAATGGCACACCCTTCAGTAATTTCCATTTATTTCATTAAGTTTCAGATAAGTGTTTTGTGTGTCTTGTATTTTCATGACTAGTTTATTTTATACTATAGATTTCTTGTGCTAGATAATTGTAGAATTTATTATCCAATTCAACTGATGGAATTGTCACTTTAATCGTCTGTCTAGCTGGGATATATGAAATAAAGTTTGTAAAACATATTCTATTCTTGGTTTTCTACTTGTCTCTTTTGGAAAGGGAGGTTGTTAATAATGGGTTATTACCCAGATTAGGAAGAGAGTGTTGGGTGATTGCTTGTAGTAATATATATGAACAAATCCCAAAGTATTAGTAAATTCAAGCCACTAAAATCCTCATAGAGTATCTTGGTAATTAAGAAAATGAAATTTGTGTTAGAAACTTGAAGGCCAAGCAGTTGGCTTTGGTAAGAGAGGAAATTTTAAGCTTCATTGTGATTAGTTAAGCTTCATTAGAATTTGGTAAGAGAGGAAATTTTACCAGGAATTACATAGTACGTAGTAAATTTGATGCCCAAAGGGGAAAGATTTGGGAATATTAACTATTCCTTGAAAATAACAAAGAGATGCATGTAAATAGAAGATTAGTAAATTCTGGTAAAATCATAGTTTTATCATGGAGGATTTTATTTCCGAGAAATGTGATATTCTGGAGAATAATTTTAACTAATAATTTGCATAAATTTATAAATGTAAATGGGTAATTCTATGTTTTCGGGACAAAGTTGGACGAATGGTAAAATCTGGTAACTATTGGTAAATTCTCAAATTTACCATTTAAGTGTTCTAATACTTGAATAATAAGGACATAAACTATTATGCTATAACTAGAAATGTATGCTTGGTGTGTGAGTAATGGAAAAATTGAAATGTTTCCCTTCTGTGCAAATGTTTAAATTGTGCTAATATTTTCCTAGTTATAAGAATTACACCATCCACAGGTTGCTCAACACTCCTAGAAGAATTTTGGTAAACATATTCTTTTTATTTATTAAAGGCATGGGAAATATACTTGCCTTCTCTCTCTCAATGTATAAATATTTATATTTATATTAATATCAATATGGCAAAGCACAGAGAAGGGAGCAAACATTTGGAGTGTGACAGCCAATGGAGTTTTAAACATTATAAAATTAAATATTAAATCAAACCCTTTTTGGATTTGACCATCATAGTAAATGGAAGGGAGTGTTTGAATGAAGATCGAAGTTCTTGGAGCGATGGCAGGAGTCTTAAAAGGTACCACCTATATTTTATAATATCAAATTAAACTTTGTTCATTTATAATTGGATATCGGACAAATGAGAGGAGCACACACATTGAGAGTGAAAATACCTAGGGGCAATGGCCTGAGTTGATATAATATTAAATATTATAATAATTAAACACAATTTCCTTTTCCTTTCCGGAGTTGACCATCGGGAAAACAAGAGGAGCATGCATGATTATACTCTGAAGAGTTCGGAGTACGACTCTTAAGGGTTCATAGTACGACTCTGAAGAGTTCTGAGTATGATAGCTTTAATATTATAAGGCTATAAATATACAATATTGCAAGTGAAGGAGGTTTGAATTACCTAAAATAATATATAATATTAAATATATTTTAATTATTTTTCTTTCCCTATATATATATAATTACGTGAAAGATTTAGGTGTGAAGTCATAAGCGAGGGTCTTTGATTTATATATTAATCAAGGTTAATAAACCTAAGTATATTACATTTTAATTAATTATATTAGAACATAATATAATTATGTTATAATATAATTAATTAAATTATAAGATAATCATTACAAGAGTGGCATTTAAATTATTACCAAAACCATTTTCGGGATGTAGAATTTCCAAGGGAAAGAGAGGGAAAGTAACTCCTCATTAATTATCAGGCTAGGATTTTAGGCTAAGTAAAAAAGTAATTACGGGGGGGTAATTAATTAGTGGAGGCTAATTATCCCTAACGAGGATTAAACAATTGAATATTGAGGATTGGTATTTTAATAAAATATTGATTAAGTAACTTAATTAGTTTATAGAAAATGGACAAATGTCGATCTCTAGTCAAGCGAGCCTATGTACCCTATCGTGACATGGCGTGTCATGATGACTCCACATGTCGAGTGGATAATAAGCAACATGCCACATCAAGAGACAGGTACACAGTGGAAGCAGTGACCAAGCTAGAAAATGAGATTCAATCTCAGTCGTAGATATTTTAAAGACCCACATAAGCTAAGTGTAGCTAGAGCAGGAGAAGGGATCACTAACCATTGTGCGAGTTGGTGATTCCAAAGCGATCAGATTCATTGATGTTCCAACCTTGAGGGTTATTGGATATGTAGGTTAGATCCATCAGAGTGCGTGTAGTCAGAGGGAGTCTATCAGAGTGGTTTAGGTGTGGGAGATTTGCTAAACCTGATGGGGGGGATCCAATGAAGAAGAAAATCTTTGAACTAGTAGACAGACAAGTCAGATGGGTCAGGTGGAAAATGCCATGCCAGTGATGTAATGTTCCTGACTTGGCTGGTCTAGGAAACGATGCTAATGTGTGTGTAGGATCAAAGGTTTACAGCATATAAATGATCATACAAATAATAAATGTGACAAAGGACTGCAAAGCTTGTATTATGATATCTCTGTGGATTACAAAATGGTTGAATGTGGCTGAATAACTGACAATACTCGACTAGATCAACATACAAAGGATCTTAGTTGGAATATAAATAAGCAACTGTGACTGAATAAAATAACAACACTCGGATAGATCAAAAGACAAAAGAATCTTAGCCAGAATGCAAATACGCAACTAAAAGATAATACCCGGAATATGGGAGCACTGCGAAATCAATGAAGAATGATGGAAAACCTGGATGATCTTCCCGGTGACTAGGGTGTGTATTTCAACACCGAAATCAATGAACTGGTGTCTTCCTCCTATAATACACTGAACTATCTCTCCTAAGATGCACCTCTTCTCCTCAATGACAAGTCATAATCTGCATAATGATGAATTAGGTCACTGACCCTTCCTTTATAGCTTTCCAAAACCCTACATCATGCTGAAACCCTAATTCATTATTGATTTCCAAAACTCTAAATCATGTTGAAACCCTAATTCGTTTTTGACTTCCAAAACCCTAAATCACTGATGAAACCCTAATTCATTGTTGACTTCTATTTTTAGCTCATAATGACTTAAAATAGCTTTTAACCCTTTTTAGCTCAATGTCACTTTCTGAATATAACACCTGTGACTAGAGTGACCTATATTAACCCTGTTTACCCCTCTTTGGCCCTGGATATAGTCTAACGAGGCAGTTTAGACCATTAAGCCTCCTCTTCTGGAGCTCCCATTAGGAAAGGGACATTACAGTCCTCCCTTCCCGAAATTGCTTGTCCTCAAGCAATACTAGTCCACGGTCCTGCAACACCTGCTCATTCTCCCAAGTAGCGTCCTCTACTGGAAGTCCTCTCCATCTGATCAAACACTCTTTGATGACCCTGCCCCTTAGTTTCCGCTCCCGGAACTCGAAAACCTCCTCCAGAACTAACTCCAATTGTCCCTCCTCATCCAATGGGGGAAGCTCCTCTAATGTGTTAATGAATTGTCCCACTTCCTTTTTGAGGCAAGACATGTGGAACACATTATGAATCTTGCTCCCCTCTGGAAACTCTAGATCGTAAGCAACTTCGCCTACTCGGCACATGATTCTGTAAAGACCATAAAATTTGGGCTTGAGCTTCTCAGCCCCACTCTTCTTCAGAGATGATTGTCTGTAGGGTTAGAATTTGAAGAAAACCAAATCTCCAACTTCAAAGCTGTGCTTTATCCTGTGCCTTTCCGCACTTATCTTCTGTCTATTTTGCACCATCTGTAGGTTCTCTTTCAACAACTTGAGAATCTCCTAACTCTCTATGATCCAATCCTTGGCTTTAGGAGCTCTTCTCTCCCCGAAGACCAAGTCTACCAAAGTGGGAGCATCATATACGTACAATGCTTGGAAGGGTGTCATACCAATGGACATGTGGAAGGTGGTGTTGTAGCAATGTTCTCCTAAATGTAACCACTTTACCCACGTTATCTGTTGTCCTCCTACATAGTTCCTCAAATACCCTTCAACCTACTTGTTGACAATCTCGGTCTGCCCATTTGTCTGAGGGTGATAGCTGGTGCTAGGTGTCAACTATGTCCCCACTAATCAAAATAACTCTCTCCAAAATGTCCCTATGAACCGATTGTCCCTGTCACTGACGATGTTCTTCAGCAACCCATGAAGTTTGAAGACCTCCCTGAAGAAAAATCTCGGCTACCTGAACTACGTTGTACTCTATCAGTATGGCGTAGAAGTGAGCAAACTTGGTCAATCTGTCGGCCACTACATAGATACAGTCCTTACCCTGGACCTTGGGTAGACCGGTGATGAAGTCCATAGATATACTCTCCCATTTCTGCTCTGGAATGGGGAGTGGCTGAAGTAGCCCTGCTGGAAGAGCATGCTCTGACTTGTTCTGCTGGCAAGTCACACACTCATTGACGTGTCTCATAAAATATTGTTTGAGGCCCTTCCATGAGAACCTCTCTCTGATCTGTCTGTAGGTTTTGAAAAACCCCTGATGGCCTGCTAGAAGTGAATCATGAACTGAGGTGAGGATCTTCTTCTTAAGCCCTGAATTTGGCACCAAGTAGACTCTATCCTTGTAAAATATGACATCGTCAATGACCCTATACCGGTCATCCTGTATCTGCCCATCCATCACCTCACAAGTGAACTTGTTCTTGGAATATTCCACTAACAAGTGGGATTTCCAATATGCTGAAATGTCCATCAAAGAACATGTCATAGGTCTCCTCGATAGTGCATCGGCCACAATATTCTTCTTCCCCTTGACATACTCTATGTCAAATTCAAATTCCTGTACCTTCATCACCCATTTCTGTTGGTTCTCATTGAGGTCCTTCTGCTCAAGGAAATACTTCAAACTGTTGTGATTGGTCTTGACCATGAATTTGCTACCCACCAAATATTCTCTGAACTTGGTCAAGGCATGCATGATTTCCAACATTTCCTTGTCAGAAATGGAGTACAACCTCTCAGATTGACTAAGATTCCAGCTCTCGAATACAATGGGGTGTCCTCCCTACATCGAAACTGCACTGATCCCTTTGTCGGATGCGTCACACTCTAGTACAAATGGCAGGGTGAAGTTTGTTAGTGCCAACACTGGACAAGTGCCCATGACTTCCTTTAAGTGACCAAAGGCTTCCTATGATTTCTCAGTCCATATGAAGGCCCCATGCTTGGTAAGATCTGTTAGTGGTGCTCCAAGATGAGAAAAACCCTGGACAAACCACCTGTAATAGTTGCACAACCCGAAGAAGATCCTCAATTCTGTCACATTCTTGGGCATAAGCCAATCCAGAATGGCCTTGATCTTCTCTTGGTGCACCTGTACCCCCTTTGTACTGATGATGTGGCCTAAGTAAAGAATCTCTGTCATACCGAACTCCCACTTAGACTCTTTGGCATATAATGACTGTGCCTCCATGATGCTCAATACCTCATCCAGGTGCCTCATATGCTCTTGCCATGATCGGCTATAGATCAAGATGTCGTCGAAGAAGACCAACACTGATTTCCTTGACTGATCCCTAAATATATGGTTCATGCAAGACTAGAATGTAGCAGGTGCATTGGTTAGCCCAAATGGCATAACCAAGAACTCAAAGTTTCCAAAATGACATCAAAATGTCGTCTTCTCTATGTCCTGCTCTCGGATGCTGATCTGATGATATCCAGAGCGTAGATCAATTTTTGAGAAGAAAATTTCCCCATGCAATTCATCCATGAACTCATCAATGCGTGGAATAGGGTATCGGTTCTTGATGGTTTTCTTGTTCAAGGCTCGGTAATTAGTGCACATCCTCATGGTGCCATCCTTCTTTAGAACTAAGACAACTAAAGAAGAACATTGGTTGCTGCTTGGTCTGATGTGTCCCATCGCCAACAATTCCTTGATTGCCTTCTCTATCTCATCCTTGAACCTCCTAGGATGATGATAGGGGGGGGTGATCATAGGTTTGGGCCCATCCTCCAACTCAATGGTGTGCTCAAACCCCCTGTTAGGTGGTCTCCCTTGTGGAATTGCCTCAAAGACCTATTGAGGTCATCCCAATAAATTATTGATCTCTGTATGGTATTATTGTGGACCTTATGAATCCTTCTGAGTAGTGATCAAGCATTATGCAACATATGCTACCTCCCCATGTCTAAATATCCTCTCCATCCTCTTGGCTGAAACTGTCCCGGGTGCTCCTGTTGACATACCTCTTAGAACAACCTTCTTCCCATCCTGATCTTTGAATCCCATTTCCAAGGCTTAGTAGTTGGTAGTGATTTTTCCCAAGGTAATTATCCACTAAACTCCTAACACCACATCTGTGTCCGATAGGTCAACCACATAAAATGTGTCTCTCACTGTGTAGTTGCCTAACTTCATCTCTAAGTTTGGAACTCTGTCTAGACACTCCACTGTGTGGTCATCTGCTACCGCAACATCAAACCCCTCAAACTCCTCTGTCTGAAGTGCCTGTCTTGATACCAGTGAAGCGTCGATGAAGTTCTGGGTGGCCCCACCATCTATCATGGCGATTGCATGTTGCCCTTGGATAATCCCTCTGATATAGAGGGTATCATACTTGGGAACACCAAAAAGAGTCGCTATGACACCTCCCTTTGCTGGTTTCCTCTTGTTAGCATGTTCTGGCGGTTGTGGGACTACTGGAGGATGGGATCCTACTGGTGTCGGTGGTCTACTGGGAGGTTTCTCCTCTACTGGTGCTGACTCCTCCTCTGAACTAGTGGATCCACTGTCCTTCTCCTCCTCCTCGCTGTCCACGTTGTCTACTACTACCTCAATATAATGAATCTCTCCCTTACCCATGCACCTATGGCCTGGGACCCAAGGATCTCTGCAGCTGAAGAAAAGTTTTTTCCTCATAAACTCTCGCCTAGTCTCATCATCCAACTTCTCCTTGCCCTTCCATTCTCTCTGGAATGGCTTCCTGTCTTGATCCCTCTGGGGCACAAATGGTTTGAAGAAAGTTTTAGTCTTTGGCACTAAGTCTGCCAAATCTCGAGTGCAAAGGATGGCATCCTACAAAGTGGGAGGCCGGTATGCCTTCACCCATCCTTTCAAACGCTCTGTGAGTCTTTTTGTGAATAGCATGAATAGCCTGGGCTCTGATATATCTATCAATGCCATGGCTACCTGCTAAAACTCTGTGATGAATGACTTTGTTGTGTCAGTTTGTCTCAACTGGGCTAAATCCTTGAAGTGTATCTCGGGATCCTTCCTGTCAAACCTATCCATGAGCCTATCTGTAAACTCCCTATAGGAGATGATGTGATTGTGACCCAATGTCACCAGTCCATGGTACCACCACTCGTGTGCCTCACCCTCCAAGTGTAAGGTTGCAAAACTGATGGCCTTTGTCTCAGTCATATGGTTGAGCTTGTAATACATGTTTAGCTTTTGTACCCAAGCTCTGGCGGTGTATTTGGATGATCCGTCGAAAGAAGGGACAATGATTTTACCAACTTTTCAGATGAAATCAAGGTTATGCCCCTGCTGTTGTTGTGGTCCTCCCCTCTGCGACTCTCTGGGGAGGTTCTTGAGTATAAGTCCATAGTACTCGACTAAGGTCATGCTCTGATGGAAGTCATGACCCAATGTTGTGTACTCCCTCCTATACTCTGCAATGTCATCAGCATGAGTGGGTGCCCTCTATGGTATCGGTGGCGGTGATTCTATTGGGGGTGCCCTCTAGAAACTGGGAAACAAGGGTCTGGGAATCCTACTCGCAGAGGTGTATGTGTGAGAGGGTGACTGGGGTCTACTGCTTGCTCCCGAGTTCCCATGTGCTACATGTGGGACTTGTGTATTTGGGGTGCCCACTCTATCCAATCTATCAACCACCTGTGCCAAGGACTGAGACATGGTCCATTGACTAGATAACATATCGCTGATAACCTGCATGAAAGATGCCTGTGGATCTACGGGGGCCTTGCCATTTCCCTTTCGTCACTCATATCTGTCTCCTAGCATCCTCTATGTGATCTATCTCACACTCAGCCTCACACTCTGCCCTTCTCTCTGCTTCTCTGTGTGCCTCTTCCTCTTCCTTTGAGCTAGGAGGAAAATGGGGAAAATCAGGCATATGCCTTCTTTCCCAATGCCTGTTGTAAGTGACATATTTGTCACCTACGTGTTCACGGCCCTCTGGGTCTTCTTCTGCACTCATTGTCTTTAGTCATAGGTTGGCAGGACTAAAGCTTTGATACCACTGTAATGTTCCTGACTTGTCTAGTCTAGGAATGCTGCTAATGTGTGTGTAGGATCAAAGGTTTACAACATATAAATGATCATACAAATAATAAATGCGACAAACGACTGCAAAGTTTGTATTATGATATCTCTATGGATTACAAAATGGCTGAATGCAGCTGAATAACTGGCAATACTCGACTAGATCAACATACAAAGGATCTTAGCCAGAATATAAATAAGCAACCGTGGCTAAATAAAATAACAACACTCGGATAGATCAAAAGACAAAAGGATCTTAGCCGGAATACAAATAAGAAATTAAAAGATAATACCTGGAATATGGGAGCACTTTAGAATCAATGAAGAATGATGGAAGACCTGGATGATCTTCCCAATGACTAGGGTGTGTCTTTCAACACCGAAATTAGCCAACTGGTGTCTTCCTCCTGGAATACATTGAACTATCTCTCCTGAGATGTTCCTCTTCTCCTCAATGACAATTCATAATCTGCATAATGATGAATTAGGTCGCTGACCCTTCCTTTATAGATTTCCAAAACCCTAAATCATGTTGAAACCCTAATTCATTGTTGATTTCCAAAGCCCTAAATCATTCTGAAACACTCATTTGTTGTTGACTTCCAAAACCCTAAATCATTGTTGAAACCCTAAATCACTGTTGACTTCTATTTTTAGCTCATAATGACTTAAAATCACTTTTAACCCTTTTTATCTCAATGTCACTTTCTGAATATAACACCTGTGACTGGAGTGACCTCTAGTTTCCCTGTTTACCCCTCTTTGGCCCTGGCCATAGTCTAATGGGGCAGTTTAGACCATTAAGCCTCCTCTTCTGGAGCTCCTATTTGGAAAGGGACATTATAAGTGCCATGTCGAATCGAATTAGTGATGGGGAACCACGTGGCATGAAAGGGGAACTCAATAAATTAAAGTCTGAAAACTTTGGGTGATTGCAACTTATGATTCAGAGCTCAATTCTGAGCATGGTTACAGTCATTGGAAATCTCTTGACAAGCAAAAGACAATGGTATCCTATAGAAGAGGCTTTGAGATGTTTAAGGAAAAGGAAAAAATTAATACACTATCCATTAAAAAGGTACTTTGGGGGTTAGGTGTGTTACACACACACACACAGGAATATATATATATATATATATATATATATATATATATATATATATATATATATATTCCTATGTAGAAATGTATATGTTCATTTTTTCTTCCAAAGAAGGTGTTGTAAATTAACATGTACTCAAAGTTTTAGTTTGCTCAAATGCAAGTAATCATTTTGATGTACATGTGGTTTAGCCATGTTTCTATTATTTCCTTTGTCAAATTGCAAATGGTTGACATTCTCTTAATTTCTTTGGGGATTTTTTTCTACGTCTTTTAAAATTTCTATCTTTGGTCTAAGTTGTGGACTAGATTGCATAGTTGATAAAAAAAAGGTTGAATGTAAAATTTTTATTTCTTTACTTTTTTCATCTTTTCTTGAAAATTTCCCACCTAAATGGTTTGTGTAATTGACTTTTTTGGTTTGTTCTTCAGTGTCACATTGGGTGGTATGGCTTGTGCTAATATGTTTTCATTTCCTTCCTGTAGTGTTTTGTGTTTTCACAAACATTATTATGGATTGCAATAGTGCCTAATTTAAGGATGGAAGAGAATAGATGACAATCTCGATATGCTGGAAGAATGCTTGAAAGCATAAATGTTATTGGGACCATTTCATTTTTTTATTTTCATATAGACACTACCTTGGAATTGTTGGGTTTTCTTGTTTGTATTTTGATTGGATCGAGAATTTTTATTTCAAAAATATAACTTGTCATACAAGTTTATCAATTCTTCCACATAATGTTATGTATATATGTATGGTTTTACGTCGATCCATGTTGTAACACCCCACATTTTGGCTTTCAACAAATAAACTACATTATGACTTATCTTGTTATTTATTTGCTTAGTATTTGTTGGAATCAACTAAATTGATAGAACTTTTATCATGAGGACATGTGAAAGTATGTAATGCCCCATATTTTTGCCTTAGGAAGTGGGAACTTTGAATTTTCTCATCTTAATAATTCATTTCTTAGTAATTGTTTGGACTCAACTAGACAGATATAGACATGTGAGAGGTGTACATCTAGACCCATTTATGTGTTGCATGAAATTATTTTTACTATATATGCTCATGATGATGATATCTCTTTGATTTTTTTTTAAAAAGAAAATTAAAATGTGGAATTTAGGTACATGGATACCAGTTCAAAGTTATGTTGTGATTACATAACAAATGCAAGGCATGATAAAAATAAACATACATTTTTAAATTGAACGTCAATAGAGATATGGATTCTTATATGAAATTATCATGTATATGCAAGGATATGAGTTATTAGTGAACTAACCTAAAGGTTGATGATCTATGTGATAGCCAAATGATTGTAGTGTTGAGGTAACTTGGATGTTGTAGACATCAAGAAGATAGTGTATTCTATAAGTTGTACTTATTATTTAATTTATGATTCAAAATATTTATATGATATGTGGTAAGTGTGGTTTTGATGGGAGACACATGTTTCCCAGAGTGGTTGTTTGATGACATGACTCTAATAACAATAGTTGCATAGTATGGCTTGATGTAGGCTGTTGACCCTAGTTCTATGAGGAGGAATGGATGTACCGTCTATCGTTTATCCTTTGAAACCTAAAGTGATTAGAGGACCTTGTAAAGTAATTCTCCCCTAGACATGTGATGGTTACTATTGGTTTCCTGCTGGGGAAGCTTGGTCGAGATGTATAAAGCTCCCACTTACGGGTTCTATCTAGAGTTAGGTCAATATAGTTGTGATGCAGGAGCATCACTCCACCTCAGCGAATGTGCCATCACGCAAACATGCAATGTAGAAAGAGAGAGGCATTAAACCTCCCATTTTGTTTTTATTTGAAATAATCCTATACGCATTTTCATGTTGTAAGGATGTAAATGTTGGGCCATGCCTTTGTACAGGAAGTGGTTGGATTTCCTTAGAGGGTTTCTTTTAGCAGGCCCAGATCATAGTCAAGTCTGGGTAAACATTTATGAAACTTCAATGTAATAGATGAGGTTAGGTGAGAGAGGATGAGCTCGCAGAGCCTCTCTTTGGTAAGGAGATCTTGTATCAGATTTCAATAGGTAGAGAATGATAGAGAGGTCTGGGTAGAGAGGCCTTAGGCGGTAGAATAGTTGAGAGAGAGAGAGCTTGAGAGAATTGGGACTCTGCTACAGTCCGATTTTTGTAAACATTTGTATAGGCACACAGAGTTAATAGAAAATCATTTTTTCCTACATATCGTGTGTTTATGTATTTGTATTCATTTTATGTTTTATGCATTTTCATGGTTTGAATGCGTAACTAGTGAAGTATTGCATGAGTTTCAATTGTTTTTCATCTTTGAGTTTCAGAGTGCAAGGAATGCACACAATCTGCAAAGAGTGCATTGATAGAGGTTTAACTTCAAGGGAAAGCTCAGGAGGGATACCGTTGAACCTTCATGATCGGAAGTGTAAGGAGTGAATGGGAGGAACTCTTTATTGAGTTCAGAGAGAACCAGAGTTATTGAAGACTCTGTAGAGCTCTACCAGGTGGGCATTGAGCCGATGCAAGTGTGCACAGAAGAACTCTGTGTTGAGTTAAGTAAGAAACGGAGTTACTGAACACTCTGTGAGGAAAAGCTCTGCAAGGTGTGCATCGAGAAAAAGAACGCTAGGAGGGCGAGAAGTATTTCTTGTTCAAGAAATCCTTCAGATTCTAAGTTTGACGAAATCCCAGAAATGCAAGGTGTGTGTGGGAGATCAAAATATTCGAAGAGATCAAGCTCAGAAGAGATAACGCTTTCAAAAGCATAAGCAAGACCCAAAGGAGTTGGGTTCATAGGAGGAAGTTCAAAGGCCAAGACCTTTCAAACATTGAAAAAATATTCTAAATCGAAGAAAGTCTAAAGCTCAAGAGGAGGAGCAAAAACAACCATTTGATCGGTTGTGCAGAAGAAGTTGGACCATTAGATCTATGTCTAGCTAGAGGAGGAAAGAGTGCAGGAGAACTAGATCTCAATCATCAAATCTGGGCACGTGGACCAACAGCCGTTGGATCTAGAGGAAAGTGCATGATGTTTAACCCTTTGGATTTTCACAGGAGAGAAGACTTTGCGAAGTTGCAAAGTCTTGACATCATCGGAACTATCCATCGGAAGAGACGCGTGGTGAGCAATTAGTGTTTCGCTGACTCACGCATCAGGGAAGTTAAAGGGAAGAATCACAAGAACTTGTGAAAGATGAGTTCATGAATTGATCATGGTTTTTAGATCCATAAGGAGGCAGAGAGATATCAAAAGCTCAGGAGGAAGAATGATCGTGATCGTCGAATCACAGGGAAGGAGATCGATAGTTGTCAGATTAGAAGGAATTGCATGAGCCTTAGCACATCGTGTACAAAGGAGAGAGAATCTATCGGATTTGAAACTTGATATTCCCGAAGCCCAAAACCCTGGAATAGAATCTCGACCATATGATTCGTCGGATAGATCTGAGACATCAGATCACTAGAGGAAAAGACCAAGCATTGGATTGCCATGAGGAATCACAGTCCTTAATTCCTATAAGCTCAGGAGGGAGAGCGGTTTGAAACTTGATATTCCCAAAGTCTAGAGTCCCAGAACGCCGAGGTGGAATCTCAGTCATGCAATTGATCAAGCATGAGCCATTAGATATTGTGAGTGCATAAAGAGTCAAGTTTGAGACTTGAAAATCTTGGAGTGTGGAGAACCAGAGAGCCAGATCATATCAGGATCGTTGAAGCCAGGAGGGTACATGTCAGCAGCTCGAAAGATCTGAAAGAAGGAGAAAATTGAAACTTGAAACACGCGAAGCATGGAGAGATGAATATTCATGAGTCATTGATCTGAGAGGAGACACTTTTCAACAGATCTCATACTCCAAAGAAAAGTTTAAGTAGAATTTCAGTTTGAAAACTGAGATCATTGAAGTGCGAAGACTCGAAGTCCTGAAATAAGATCTAGACCATTAGATTCAGAGTAGATGTGGCACAAATATGTTAACTCCAGGTAAACTCCCGAAGTAACCCTTGATCATTGGATTGGGATGACATGCGTCAGTGGATTTTAGACCCCGGGTAAAAGTCATTGGGGAAAAGATTTTTGAGATTTGAAATCTCAGAAGTCTGGAGCCCCAGAGGAAATCTCGATCATCGATCGAGAAGGGGCCATTGGACCATTGATCTAGGTTGAATGGTCAAACACCTAGGTAAAGACCGCCCATTGATTTACGGAACAGGTGTCCGTAGATCGCCAACTCTAGAGAAGTGAAGTACGGAAGAGAGTTGAGTTTGATATTTCAGATTCCCAAAGTCTGTAATTGTGAAGAGAACCTGGAATGTCGATTCAAGGAGATCTAACCTAGGTTGTAGATAAGGAGGGCACAGATTTGAAGCATTGATTTGGACGATATCGTCCATACCATGAGATCAACGATCATGTGTCATTGTGGGGACAAAAGTTATGAGGAGGTTAAGGAATTGAAGGTGAGCCGCAATTTGAACTGTGGTTTCTTCAAGGGGATGTGTGGAGTTGTTAGAAACATTTATTGTAAGATGGGTTAGAATGCAAAGGAATGGGTTCAAAACCCACTTGTCCTAAGTTTGGGATGCAAATGCAACTGTGGTTAACTGGAAATCTGTTCTGGACGGCAGGATTTTGCGTGCCCGGATCAACGGCGCACATCAGATTCCAGAGCCCCCCCACCTTTCTACCTTTAAGCAGAGGGGGGGGGGGGTCTGGAATNGCTCATGTGATCCCATCCTTCTCAGCTACTCTATTTTTTAACCGACGTGGGCCCTTCCCCCATTATGTCATCCTCCCAAGACGCTTCTCCGGTGTTGCCATGTTCCATCTGTCAACCTTCCCTCTTCTGGTCCATGTGGTCCCTCCCTCCATCTCATCATCCACTCACCTTCCAAGCCTCCTCATCCCCTTCCACGTCAAGCGTGCCAGTTCCTCCACGCCTTATCCATCAGACTGTCCAAATGTTCTAGGTGGCAGCGCAAGGGGTCTTCCATGTCCTAGAGGGCAGAGTTGACCGAGGTCGTTCCCAATCCCAAGGAAGAAGTTATTATTGCTGTGAATGGTGGTTGAACATCGTCTTGTTCCATAAATAGAAGGCCAGGAAAGGACCAAGCGTACAAGCAGACTGATAGTCCTTCCTGACGAAGATTGCATCTGTTAAACCACTGCAGGACAGTCAGGAGTCCCATTGCATCTGTCATAAGTACACGATCATCCAAAGTCCGCATGCGCAGACTGTCAGAAGACATGCAGATGCAAAGTTTTTTAATGCAGCTTCTCATTTCCGCTGTTGTTGTTTTGTTTTGGCTATATGTAGGCGTTTTCGCCATTTTTATATCTATCGATGGTCGAGCAAGGCTCCCAGTTGTAAAGCCTTAATGAAGCACTGTTATCTCTGGTTATGTATGAACTCTTGAGACTTCTTGCCTTATGGATATCAGTTTCTTTCATGTCTTTGTTCAAACTGTGTTAGAGCAGCTTGGAATTGGAGAATCCAGTCGAGTTGTGGCTGTTATAGGATGATGTAGAATTTGATCACTGTGACAGTCGCATTGTCTCTGATCAGTCCTTGTGATTTTCCTAACGCTGAATGACTTGGAATTGGAGAATCCAGTCAAGTCCCTTTTTCAGTATCTCGAAGCCCTGAACCAGAGGATCTCGCATTTGGGGTTTTTCTTCTACAAATTGCTAAAAGCCTGTTGCCCAAAGCAATTTGTCCACTCTTCTTATCAAGTCTTCCACCTGTTCACCCTTTAATCAACCCAGTGATTGAAGTTAGGTAAAGACCTCCTTTGTTTTTTACATGCCGGACTCAGTCTCTGCGTTAGAGTGACATCTCCCTAAGTCTCTATCCATTTGATCACCCATTGAAACCACCGTGACATAAAACTCATGGGCATCGGGCTCTGCTCCTGATAGCAATCTGGGAGTGACTTCCGACGCCAACATTTCTGGCACCGTTGCCAGGGATGAAGTTGAAGATTTTCTCTGGGTAGAACGACATTGAGCCTCTGATTCTGAAGGTGCATCATACATCAGAGCCCTTAAGGATTGCTACTGTGCACCTGGCGACTCCATTGTGGCAACTTCATTGTTTCCACATCACTGTTTTAGCTGTGACTACTATTAGCACACCTAAAAGCTGACCCTAAGGAGCTTTCTCAAGAAGGTTTCAATAGCTGCTTTCTCAGCCTGAGAAGCTTCCTGGGGTAACGACAATGTTAAGATTTGGCCTTTGATGGTGAACAAGGACTAGACACACTTGAAGCTGCGCATCTTTCACCTGGCGACTCCATGATTCAAGGATCGATTGGCGACTCCACTGGTTCAGTATGGAGAAAATTATGGCTCAAAGGTTTGCTTTCTATGACTTTTCTCAGATAGTTGGCTTTCCTAATGCACTTCCTGATAGACACCAATGGGAAGATTTCCTCCTAGAATTTCATGCATCAGATTGGGAAGAACCAGCTGAGCATTTACTGGACTTCCATGAGGCTATCCACCGACACAATATCACGCATGAGGATGTCCGGATTAAGCTCTTTAGGTATTCATTAAAGGGAGTTGCTCTTGAATGGTGTCGGTGTCTTCCCGCTGCAAGCATCCGCTCTTTAGTAGGTTTTCATACAGCTTTCAATTCATTTTGTAAAGACTACTATCCAGATGTTCGCTTGTTTGAAAACTATTGTGAAGAGTTTTCTTTGCTTCATGAAGCCTCTGTTGGCCCTGAAGACCATGTTCATGATGAAGCCCTTACTGTGGAGGAAAGCATCTGCTGTGAAAAAATTGAGGTGTTGAATGATATGAGTTGTGTTAGCTCTAGAATGGAAGCATCTGACATCATATCAGATGCCTCTATTCTTTTAGATGTTCATAAAGATCAAAACGCCTCCTGTGGAGATTATGAGTTGGTAGAGCAGATGTGGTCCATGGTAGATGGCTCACCTAAATGCCGGGTTGAAGCATATATTCCTAGCAACCCTGTTTCTGAGGACGAAGACCTTCCCATTTGTAAATAAGACATTATTGTGGAAGAGGTTTCCTCTCTTTTTCTCTAGGGAGTTTCTCACGATATATTTTTACCTGAGATTAAAGAGAAGAAGATTATGTATGAGCAACCAGAAGTAGCGGGTCCCACTGTCCCTGAAATGGATATTTTTGACGAGATCACCATTCTGGAGGAGGATCATAGAGATAAGGGTCAGCCCCTTTTTGATGAATATTATAGTGATGATGAGCAACGCGCTTATCCTACATTCGATCACTATAAACATATTGAAGAGCCAGTCAGCAAGCAGAATCACCCCATGGTCCCTATTTATGATGAATATGAATCGGACCTATAGGAGAGCCAATAAGAAGAGGAAAAGGAACCAGAGGGGCAGTCTTCCCTTTGTTCAGAGCCAGTCAGTGAGTAGCCACCACCTGAGATCAACGAGCCTACTTCAGTTATTCACCCGCTTGTGGTTATCAGAGACATTCGACCGTGTGTGAACAACTGTGTAGCAGAAGAGGCTGTATGTTGCCAATTCCTTGGAAATGGCCACTCATTCGATGACCATGTCAGCAAATACATGGAGTGGCATTTCCCCTATACCTTGGAGACGCCCTATTTCATCTCAACTCTAGCCTGTAAGGAGGAGTTGAAGAGTGTATCCATTCTACTGTCACAGTTACACCATCTATTTGTGATCAATGACAGAAGGCAAGAGCTTCCCTTCAAGAAGTTACTCGATTGGTTGTGGTGGAAGTCTGATTTCACCTAGCCCCATGTAAAGTGTTTTATTAGTTTAGGACTGTATATAAATAATCTCCTTTGAGCATGTAGCTTTGCTTTACTTTTCGGCCTATATTTTCAGAAGCGGGTGTTTGAGCTTGACCCCGTAACTCAACAGCAAGGCACTGAAGCTGCGGAATGAGTTCTTAGAGCATCACAGGGATGACTCTATCCCCCATGGAGCCTAATGTTAGCGACATTTCTTGTAAGATGGGTTAGAATGCAAAGGAATGGGTTCAAAACCCACTTGTCCTAAGTTTGGGATGCAAATGCGACTGTGGTTAGCTGGAAATCTGTTCTGGACGACAGGATTTCACGCACCTAGATCAATGGTGCACATCAGATTTTGGAGCCCCCCCCGCCTTTCTACCTTTAAGCGGAGGGGGGAGGTCCAGAATTGAGGGCGCACCTCTTCAACGGTCACGATCGGAGCACCCGGATCAATGGTGCTCAAGGCGATTCTGGACCCCCCAACTTTTCTACCTTTAAGCGAAAAGGGGGGGGTCTGGAATTGGGCACGTATCTTCCCAACGGTCGAGATCAAAGCACCTGGATCAACGACGCTCGTGCGATCCCATCCTTCTCAGTTGCTCTATTTTTTAACCGACGTGGGCCCTTCCCCCATTATGTCATCCTCCCAAGCCACTTCTCCCATGTTGCCATGTGCCATCTGTCCACCTTCCCTCTTCTGGTCCATGTGGTCCCTCCCTCCATCTCATCATCCACTCACCTTCCAAGCCTCCTCACCCCCTTCCACGTCAAGCATGCCAATTCCTCCACGCCTTATCCATTAGACTGTCCAACTGTTCCAGGTGGCAGCGTGAGGGGTCTTCCACATCCTAGAGAGCAGAGTTGACCGAGGTCATTCCCAATCCCAAGGAAGCAGTTATTATTGCCGTGAATGGTGGTTGAACGTCGTCTTCTTCCATAAATAGAAGGCCAGGAAAGGACCAAGTGTACAAGCAGACTGATAGTCCTTCCTGACGGAGATTGCATCTGTTAAACCATTGCGGGACAGTCAGGAGTCCCATTGCGTCTATCAGAAGTGCACGATCATCCAGAGTCTGCATACGCAGACTGGCAGAAGACATGCAGACGTAAAGTTTTTTAATGCAGCGTCTCGTTTACGCTGCTGTTGTTTTGTTTTGGCTATATGTAGGCGTTTTCGCCATTTTTATATCTATCGATGGTCGAGCAAGGCTCCCGGTTATAAAGCCTTAATGAAGTACTGTTATCTATGGTTATGTATGAACTCTTGAGACTCCTACCTTATGGATATTAGTTTCTTTCATGTCTTTGTTCAAACTGTGTTAGAGCAGCTTGGAATTGGAGAATCCAGTCAAGTTGTGGCTGTTATAGGATGATGTAGAATTTGATCACTGTGATAGTCACATTGTCTCTGATTAGTCCTTGTGATTTTCCTAATGCTGAAGGACTTGGAATTGGAGAATCTTGTCAAGTCCCTTTTTCAGTATCTCGAAGCCCTGAACTAGAGGATATCGCATTTGGGGTTTTTCTTCTACAAACTGTTGAAAGCTTGTTGCCCAAAGCAATTTGTCCACTCTTCTTATCAAGTCTTCCACCTGTCCACCCTTTAATCAACCCACTGATTGAATTTAGGTCAAGACCTCCTTTGTTTCTTACATGCTGGACCTAGTCTCTGTGTTAGAGTGACATCTCCCTGAGTCTTTGTCCATTTGACCATCCATTGAAACCACTGTGACATAAAACTGATGGGTGTCGGGCTTTGCTCTTGATAACAATCCGAAAGTGACTTCTGACACCAACAGAGTTCATAGGATCATTGCAGGCCCAAAACTGGTTTAACTCCAGACCACTTGTGACTGTGCACAAAATCACATGGTCATAGCCCCAGATCATATCCAGTGAAGGCTTATCCAAAAGGGAGTTAATGATTACATTCTAATTTTTCGCATAGAGCGAAAGGGTAAGGTCGAGGGTTGTTGTCATACATGCACCAAGAAGTCGAGGGGGCATGTGTTTAGATATGGAGGGGGACCTTTAAGGTTCCAGAGAGTCTTTTGACTCGATAATTTGGGGATCCAAGACCAGGAGGTCGCACAGTCCTACGGGGGAGTAGGGAAGCTGCATCAGGTGGTATCAGAGCACATAATTGATTTATGTAGGCAATAGAGGTAATTATAAGACCAAGCCTTGCTTACAGACAGCAGACAAAGGAGAGACAGTGAAAGGAGATGACATGATAACATCAGGTGGTATCATAAATAGGAGTTTTCCTATAGACAACAAGTAAAAGGAGGGCAGAGTATTGATGCTTTGTAAGAAGGTTGTTGCATGGACGCAGCAGCAAAATTTTAAACAGTCGGGTGAGATGTAAGAGAAGATGGAGGTGCTCTTGGATGAAGAGTAATCCATAGACTTTCCAGGAGGGAAGGAAAGAGGTGTAAATGGATAATGAATGCCATGGACATGGTCGAAGAGAAGTCTTCAAGAATAAATGAAATCCAAGGATGGATCTGGAGTTCAATCAGATAAAAGAAAAAATGGAGAAGATTGCATTTAAAATGCAGCAGGATCCAAAAGTGTATTGGGTGTATGAGTGACCCATGAAGAAGAAGGCAAAGTGACCAGTAAAGAATTTGTTGGCTAGAGAATAGCGAAGGTTGATGAGAGTGTGGCTGAGGCATGTTGAAAACATCAATGACACAAAGGAGAAACATATTCACATCTGTGAACCAAATATTGGGAGAAATCTCAGTGACGAGGAGGAGAAGAGGTCAGATAAAGATCTTGTAAACTTCTAAGTGGGAAAAAATGGACTTTCAAGTTGGCAGGTGGGAAATGGAAAGAGACCAGGTGGAGGTCTCATATACTTGTAGGGGAGAAGTTCCAAAATTTCAGATTTCCAAGTGGGAAACGAGATGGGATTGGTTGATCTCATAGACTTCCAGGTGGGTAGTAGAGAATTCCCAAATTTCCAGGTGGGCGGGGAGAAGGAGATGAGACTGTTTGAAAGTCTCAGGAGCTCAGAAGTGAGTTCGTGTAAGCGATGAGTGCTAATAGATGTAGATTCATGTGGACTTGCAGACCATGTGAATGAAGATGATGACAAATTAAAAACTTTCACCATCCAGGAAGAGGATCAGAGAAGCATTCTGATTATTGGAGGGATCAAGATATTCCTACCGAACAACCAGGTAGAGGCCAGTGCACATGATGAAAGTGTAGCATAAGAAGAAGGGAAGATAGCAGTGACTGTCATAGAAGAAGAAGAGAAGGAGAAGACTGTAAAAACCCTAATTAATTCTTTAATAAATATTAGATTAATAAATATTAGTTTAATAAATATTAATTTAATAAGTATTAGTTTAATAAATATTAGTTTAATGAATTATTAAAATAAGAAATTTTTTGAATACTTAATTATAATATGATTAGTATTGGTAGTTGAACCAATTTATGGGAGGGATAAGGTGGTTGAGTGATTAATAAGGGGAAGGTGGTGGATAAGGGAAAAAGGAAGATAAGTGAAGGGGAGGACTCGAGAAGGGGAGGTCTTTTTGTATCAGTTTTGTGTCTATTTTTCTTACAGCTGACTTGAGAACTCTCACAGGGGACACATGTTTCTGGGAATTCCAGGCTCGGGGGCCAGGAAACCGTAAGGAATCCTGCGGCTAGGGAGCTGGATAGACTGTTCCTAGCTGGCTGGGAGGTTAATCAATTTGGGCAGGATTCATCAACTTCAATCCAGCTTCATTTCAGCATCAGTTTGAGGTAAATACATTTCATTATTATTATTATTATTATTATTATTATTATTATTATTATTATGCTGGTCATTATTTTTATGTTGTTCATTATTATTATGTTGAACATGTTGTTCTTTTTATTATTATTCTGTTGAATATTGTTATTATGTTGAACAATAAATAAAGAAGAAAATATGATAGAATTTGTATATTTAGATTTATGATTTATGAGGCTCTGTATGCACAGGCCTTACACATGGTATCAGAGCCAAGTTTCAAAACTTGGACCAGGGCCTACCCACCTATCTGTAAGAATGAAGGTTTAGGAATGTTGTTCCTAAGCAACCCAGAAATTTAAATAACCCTTAAATAGTTATATTGAAACCCTTTCCAACAATTGGGAAAAGCAGCCCTGAAACCCTCTAAAACTTTAAAACTAGTTGACCTGTACAAGTGAAATCCTTCACTTGTACAAGTGAAATCCTTGAAAGGAGTTATGTAAAAAGAAATGATTAGACACACATCAATAATCTATATATGGAAAATATATAGGAGTGTGTATATAAATGTATATATAAATCTAGTCCCAGTTCCAACTCCACCCAACCTGCAAGCCAAGAACAAAAATAAAGAAACAACATATTTTAATACTAGTTATAAATAAATAGACACATATATTGAAATATTCTGAACATTATATATAAAAAAAATAAACATACATGTATAAAATATTGGCTGAGGGCCAATCTATATAGTACCAAGAGCTATCCCCCAAGCGCTTAATACAAAGTCACATGGAGACGGTGGTGCTCCTCAATTCTGGTCGAAATTGGAAAGTTCTTGTGAATTTTCTATTTGTGATTGAGTGATGCCAATGGTCTGTGCAAGCTCATCCATTTCCATTGCATCCCCTGAGGTCACATGTTCTCTTGATGAAGAAGAAGCATTGCCTTCTTCATGGAAGAGATCACAAAATTGATTGAGTTGTGCATGTGCTTCTGCTAAGAAAATAGAGGAACCTGTCCTTGTCCTAGTTGTCATAACACTGTAATCCAGGCTCGAGACTCACGGAGAGGTTGGCAATGGCCTAAGTAAGGATTTTACTATTAAAATTACAATAGTAACAAGCAAGGCCTAGGAATTTGACCAATGTTTGGGTGTGTATGACTATAGACTCTTTTAAGGAAATTTTATTTCTTAGTTTGCAAGTGCCCCAAACTTTGTGGTTGCTGCCCAAACAAAACAAAATTGATTCAACACTAGTCTGTACATATTTTGACCATTGTAATAAAATTAATTATGTACTTAAACCAGCTTAGATTATCCACCTTGTGTTAAGCCCTTTGATTAAAAAAAATAATAATAAACAAAGCAAACATTTTCACCTGCTTCCCAACAGAGGCAACCAAGCTTTGGGCTTCATAACTCTTACTCTCCAACCTATGTTGTAGTTGTTCAACTTCCATATCCATGCATTTTTATTTTGATTCTACAACTTGTCTATTGGTAGCTTCCTGTGCAAGGGAATCTTCCTGGGCTACCTTACGTCTTCTAACCTCTTGCAATTGAGAGGTCATGGAACCCACTTTGGATGCTATTCGATAAAGGCTCTGTTTCTTTTCTTCCAACGCCTTTACAGCTGGCTCGAACCCGCAACCTCCTTCCTATCACCCTTCATTCCATTGAGATTAGGGATATTCTTGGTGAATTATGTGTTGAGCTTTGGCATTGACTGGTGCACTAAGATCTTGAAGGAGAGTCGCCATGCCAAGGTGAGGAAAGAACCCATGGGTCACACACAATCCAAACACCAAGCGTCAAGCCTTTCCATTCCAAGTATCCACCATTGCCCAAGTATCCATCATGACCATGGAATGCCAAGGGAAGAGCCCATGATGGAGGATTAAGTGCACCGCGCACATTCTCAAACACCAAAGTCCAAGACCAAGAGCCAAGTCACCGTGGAGGAGCCACGAGAAATCCCATAGGGTTGATAATATGCACAGGCCAACCTCAAGCTCCATATAGGTCAACACTGTGTGTGTTATGCTCCCAAGTACAAGCGCCAAGCCACAACTAAGAGAGGAGCCTCTAAAAGGAAGAGAGGAGTTCGTAAGGGGATTCTTCCCTATATTTCTTGGATAATGATACAAAATCTTTGAATTAACACCTTGATATCTCACAGGGGAGGTTTTGTTGCACTAACCTTCATACAAACCATGAGATCCCACAAGAAATCCTATGAGGGAGTAAGAGAGATCTATGCATAGTTAGTGCACCAAACCCAATGCACGAATCCCTCTCCCACCACAAGCATCGATAGCACATATCAGGCACCAGGAGGAGTTGATAAGCCAAGAACATATATGCTCAACGTGTCTATAGGCAAGCACTGTGCACTAAGTCACAGGCCACGGGTGGAGAAACCACAAGGGGTCATTGTTCCTCCAACACCCATCCAAGTCATTAAAACCCTATTATCATACTCAAGTGCAGTTTGAAGTTCCTATGAAACACCAACTACAAACCAAACTCGAACAGAAAAACAGATTAAGAAAAAAAAATGATGAATTGAAAACTAGAGGAACCCTCAGTCGTAGTTGCAGAGGAAGAGGCTTGGGAGGGAATGTCGTGTGATGTGCGAGTGAGAATAGGGGTAGGGTTTTGCGGCAAAGAGAG
>ML788808.1:139687-234793 GCA_009831015.1 Picea engelmannii
TAAATAATATAAGTATTAATTGTTTAATTATACCATATATATATATATATATATATATATATATTAGTTTTAAATAATTAAATATTAAAATATATTAAAAAAAAAGAGGGTTCTACAACTTGGAAGGGTTAGACACTAAATAAGAAAACCAGTTAGAGTAAGGGGCGAAGATACTACAGTGCTAACATAGCTAGCAAGGTAAGAAAGATAGAAGGGTACCTACGAAGAGACCAATCTTAGATGCTTTCTACCCAACCTTTAGCCACATGCCCTAAAGAGAGTAACATCTATTTACAAACAAGTTAAAAAAAAAACTTATGCCTAACCCTATGTTTACAAGTATAAGTTGAGAGAATATGAATTGCCTTAGACTCTTCCCCAGTGAGAATTTGGTTTGATGCAGGTTCAATTATACAGGATGAATAGGACTCGGGGAAATCAAGGCTGAGGGGCATCGTCACAAGGACCGTCAACGTCACCTCTACCATTGCCTGAATTAACTCTCATTTTTCACTCTTTGGAGGCTATTAATGAGACTTTAAAGGGGTGTCAACCAAAATATGTCGAAGTAGAACCCCCACAATATGGAGTGGGTAGCCCCGAAGCATCGAGGGATTCAGAGGGAGGGCCTCCACCCAAGGACATCACTAGAGAACTGCAGAAGATCAAACTCCCAAAGTTTGTTGGGGGTCATGCCAGTGAATGTGTTGAAGCATGGTTGGAAGGAATGAAAAGATGTTTCTCCTTAAGAGACTATGCTTCCACCTCAAAGGTGAAAATAACAATCTTTCAGTTGAGGGATAGTGCCTTGAACTGCTGGGGTAACCTGGAGAGGCAGTTGCACCTTACCCCCGACACCATCTCATGGGAACTTTTTGAGGAAAGGTTCTGAAGGAAATATTTGTTGGCTTACTACGATAAACAACAGGTGGGGGAATTTCATGCTCTAGTACAAGGAAACAAGACTGTGGAAGAGTACGAGATCAGTTTTATGTAGTTGGTAAAATATGTTTTGTACATGGATAATGATCAACGATAGGAAGAATGATTTTTCTATGGGTTAAACCCTAAGATAAGGTCCATGGTACAAATGTGGAAACTGTCGTCATTTGTGGAAGCAGTTGAAAATGCACGTTATGCAAAGGAACATATGAAATTAAATGGAGGTATGATATTGACCTTTCCACATCATCCTGGATTCGTGGGGAAGACCCCTAGGACCATCTCTAGGGGAGGGAGCTCTAGGACACCTCCTTATGGTAATAAAATCGCACCAAGGATAGTTGCCATAGGTATTTCAATGGCAGTGAGTGTAGCATCCCATTCATCACCAACGACGCAGGCAGGTCCATGAAATTCTCAGGGAGAAACAGGTAGGGGCAGGGGTTCCAGGGGAAGGAACTCATTTCAGAGACCATCACAGAGCCGTGCACAAGTTCTATCTCATGTTACATGTTAGGGATGTGGAGGACCCCATTACCATCGTGACTACCCAGAGTTTCAAGAAGGATTTGTGTATAGAGAAGGAAAGGCCCCAATGGGAAGAGCAAGTGGTAGCCACCAGATTTATGCAGTGGTTAATAATCACCAGGAAGAACATCATTCCATGGTGGTGGAGTCGTCAGGTATGCTAAATCATATCAATTTTAAAATTTTATTTGATTCTGGTGCTACAGATAGTTTCATTTCACCATTTTCATTAGAAAAGAGTGGGCTGGCAGCGTATGAGCACGATGACTTTAAACAAGTCGAGATGGATTCAGGCGAAAAACAACCGGTAGAACCTAGTGTTGATAATTTTCTAGTAGACCTGGGAGTGTGTACTACTAGGTTGAAGGTGTACGTCATTGCTCTTGGGACATATGACTTAATCATTGGAATGGATTGGTTAGAAGCCCATCAAGCTATGGTAGATTGTTTCGCAAAAAGGGTTCTTTGTGTTGACGATGAAGGAAGGCCAGTAAAGATCCATGGTGTACAAAGAAAGATGTCTCTATGCTTTATCTATACCATGAAGGTTAAATTTTGCATGAGGCAAGGGTGTCGAATTTATATAGTGGAAGCAGTCAATGAAAGGAAAGGACCCTCCTTGGATCAGTACCCAATATTGTGGGAGTTTAAGGAAGTTTTTCCAAAAGAATTCCCAGGGTTACCTCCTGAAAGGGAGCTTGATTTTTTTATTGAGCTAAAACTGGGTGCAAAGCCAATTTCCAAGACTCTATATAGGATGATAGCACCATAAATTTGTGAGTTGTATATGCAATTGAAAGAACTACTCGACTTGGGGATAATAAGGCCCAGTGTCTCACCTTGGGGTGCACTAGTAATTTTTGTGAAGACGATAGTTGATTCCTTACGATTGTGTATATATTACAGGGACTTGAACCGTGCTACAGTGAAAAATAGGTACCTAATGCCACGAATAGATGATCTCCTTGATTAGATGAAAGGAGCAGCGGTATTCTCAAAAATTGATTTGTGATCAGGGTATCACCAGTTAAGGATTAAGGAAGGCGATATTCCTAAAACTGCCTTTTGAACTTAGTTTGGGAATTATGAGTTGGTTGTAGCACCTTTTGGTTTGACCAATGCGCCAATAGTATTCATGAGCCTTATGAATGGTGAAATCCAGAAGTACTTAGAATGATTTGTAGAAGTCTTTCTAGATTATATCCTCATCTATTCCAAGAATGAAAGAGAACATGAGGAACACTTGCAAGTGGTGTTGTCCTACCTTAGAGAGAACAAATTGTATGGAAAGTTGTCGAAGTGCTCCTTCTTCTAGAAATAAATTCATGATTTAGGTCATATCATTTCCGGTGAAGGAATCTATGTGGACCCAGAAAAGATAAAGGCCATTATGGAATGGTGAGTGCCGAAAAATGCTCATGAGGTAAGAAGCTTCATGGGGCTAGCAAGTTATTATCGGAGATTTGTGGAAGGGTTCTCTAAAATAGAGAAACCCATCACCACTTTGCAGTGTGAGGGGGTCAGGTATGAATGGACAGAAGAATGTGATAATGCATTCATCGAGCTTAAGAGGTTACTAACTAGTGCGCCAATTCTATGAGTGTCGGATATGGAAAAGGACTTCACAGTTTGCATAGATTCCTTGAAGCAAGGGTTGGGGGTCATGATAATGCAGGATGGAGGAGTGATAACGTATCCATCAAGGAAGTTGAAGAAACATGAGGAGATTTATGCTACTCATGATTTAGATTTGGCAGCTCTAATGCTAGCTCTAAAACTTTGGAGGCACTATCTAGTGGAGCGAAACTTCGAGCTCAAAACAGACCATGAAACTTTAAAAAATATCTTCACTCAAAGGGATCTTAATGCTAGGCAAAGGCGATGGACTAAGTACAATTTTGGTATTTCATACATCAAGGCAAAAGAAAATGTGTTCGCGGATGCCTTGATTAGGAGACCACATGTCTTCTCCTTGGTACCCTTAAAAGTCAATCTAAGGGAGCACATGTTGATGCAACTCCTTGAAGATAGTTGGTATTTAAAGGTTACTTCAACCCTCCAGAGTGGGAGGCAATTAGATCCAAAGTATGAAGGATATAGCCTGGAATCATATGGACTATTAAGATATTGATGAAGGATGTACATTCCCGAAGGTGGGGATATTTGAAGGATCATACTGAAGGAGGTCCATAGAGAACTTTATTGTGCACATCCAGGTGTGAAGAAAATGTATGCAGACATGAAGAATCTTTTCTTCTGGGTAGGCATGAAACGCAATATAGTCCATTTCATCACAAAGTGTCTAAAGTGTCAACAAGTGAAAGCCGACCACCACCACCCGGTAGGTCTCCTACAACCACATGATATTCCTATGTGCAAGTGAAAAGTCATTTATATGGATTTTGTTGTGGGGTTTCCACTCACATCTCATAGACACAATGCCATTCTTGTGATAGTTGATAAGTTGACCAAGAGTGCTCATTTTATTTCGGTTAGAGACACTTACGATGTCACTGATCAAGAGTGAGGTCATCCATTTGCATGGGATACCCAAGAAGATCATTTCAAATAGGGACTCCAGATTCACTTCTAGGTTTTGGACAAGTTTGCAGTCAGCGTTGGGGATGCAGTTGAACTTAATCACAACTTATCATCCTGAAATACATGGGAAAATTGAGAGAGTAAATCAATTTATGGAAAACATGCTTAGGATGTATGTTATGGATAATCAAACCCATTGGGAGAAGTACCTACCTTTGGTAGAGTTCACCTACAATAACAGTTTTCATAGCTCCATTAGAATGCCACCCTACGAAGCTCTGTATGGAAGGCCATGCAGAACATCATTGAGTTGGGAAAGATTAGAAGACCGAGTGACAATTGGGCCAGAATTGATTCAAGAGATGGAGGAACAGGTGATACAGGTTAGGCAGAAACTAAAGGAAGAACAAGATAGATAGAAAATGTATGCTGATGCACATAGGATTGACCGAAGTTATAAAGTGGGAGATCAAGTTTTCATTCATATTAGGCCTAATAAGAGTACCATTCGGTTCTGGAAGAGGACAAAGTTGTCACCTCAATTTATAGGACCATTCAAAATCCAAGAGAAAATTGGACCCGTTGCCTATCGTCTCGTACTGCCACCCCACTTGCATAAAAATCATAATGTTTTTTCATGTATTTGTTATATGTCATTATGTTGTTGATGAATCACATAAATTGAATTGGAAGGAATTGCAAGTATCGGACGTGGGAACCCTCACGGTAGACCCATTACGCATATTGGACCGTAGAGTCTGACAACTCATGAACCGTTTGGTAGACCAAGTTAAGGTCCATTGGGACAAGTATAGTCCAGGATCTGCTACTTGGGAAGATGTCGAGACATTACGACGAGATTATCCCTCACTTTTTTACCACCTCGAGAATATGTTTCTCGAAGGTTGGGTGTATGTAACAACACCTTTTGACTTAGACAGCTAGGATTACCTGAGGCCTAATCACCTTTATTTTCTATTCACTATGAAACTTTTAATGATACACTTGAACTTTTAAGACGTATGAACTTATATGAATGTTTAAACGTTATTTGAATGATGATGTATATGATGTGATCTATTATGTGAATGTAAGTTCTATGAATGTTTAAACGTTATTTGAATTATCATGGATATGATGCGATCTATTATGTGAATGTAAGTTCTATGAATATTTAAACGTTATTTGAATGGTAATGGATATGATGCAATCTATTATGTGAATGTAAGTTCTATGAATGTTTAATGTTATTTGAATGATGAGGGATATGATGCAATCTATTATGTGAATGTAAATTCTATGAATGTTTAACGTTATTTGAATGATCATGGATATGATGCAATCTATTATGTGAATGAAAATTATATGAACGGTTAACCTTAATTGAATTATGGGGATATTATGCGATCTATTTCTAACTTGAAAAAAATTGACATTTAAAGTTTTTGGCACGTGGATACCAAATTGAGATTATGGTCGAATGAATTTACATGATGATAATGCACAGATATGTATGATTTTGTGTTATAGACTAATCTGTAAGTTGATGGGCTATGAAATAGCCAAAGGATAATGGTAATAAAAGTGGATTTCATGAACACCAACCAAGAAACAATATGGTATGAATCCTTGTATGTGAAATTATGTTGGTTTGAATGCATTGCTATGATATGTGGACCAGTGCAGGTTTTTCAGGTGGTGAGACTGCCTAAAACTGAGTATACGATGACAAAATTCCCAGCAACACAGTGCCACTGTATATTCCATGGTAGGGTGTGGACCCTAGTCCTATTAGGAGGGTGGAGGCATTTCCCATCGTTTATCCTCTGAAACCTGGAGTCATGGGACGACGGTGTTAGCTCACACTCCCCTAGACGTGTAATGATGACTGTCAATTGCTTGCTGGGGAAGCTTGGTCAAGATAGTGATACTTCTGCTTACAGGTTCTATTTGGAGTTAGCTCAATATAGTTGACGCTCCAAGATAGTCCAGCAGAGGAAGGATAGGGATGGAATATAGAAGTAAGTTAGGGAGGATGGATGAATAGAAATAGTTGAGAGGGTATGGGGATTTTCCTTTAAGTGGAATTTATTGTTTTCCCTTCTGAAAATAAAATATGTATATATGTATATTCATAATTACCTAACTAAACTACAACTGTCTAAATGAACGTTGTTGAGCTAGATTATTGTAATTAAGGGATTTTGCAAACATTTAATTGGTTTATTATCTTTTATAAAATTAATAGTCTTGTTGATTGGATTGGACGCATACAAGAATTACTATAGATGTGATAACTATTGTCATTAGTACATGCACGAGACTTGTATGTGCTAGCTACACATGCATTTCTTGCACATGTACACTAGTATGTATGATTTTTCTTTTGCTTACTTACTGATAATGTTGTTTATTGGATATGAATGTGTGAACCATGTGTCCTTTCCCTTGTATTATAAATTAGTCTAACTTTGGGATGAACTTTCTTGAAGGGTGGGTGTATGTAGCAACCCTAATTAATTCTTTAATAAATATTAGATTAATAAATATTAGTTTAATGAATTATTAAAATAAGATTTTTTTTGGAGACTTTAATATAATATGATTGTTATTGGTAGTTGAACCAATTTATGGGAGGGATAAGGTGGTTGAGGGATTAATAAGGGGAAGGCGGTGGATAAGGGAAAAAGGAAGATAAGGGAAGGGGAGGACTGGAGAAGGGGAGGTCTTTTTAGTTAAGTAAGATTTTCAATTCATGTGAGGGAGAGAAAAAAATTGGAGAAGGGAAGGAGAAGGGAGGAAGCAGTTTGGGACTATGTATCTGTTTTGTATCGGTTTTGCTTACAGATCACTTGAGGACTCTCACAGGGGCACGTGTTGCTAGGAATTTTGGGCTCGGGGGCCAGGAAATCGTAAGGAATCCTGGGGCTAGGGAGCCAGATAGGTTGTTCCTAGCTGGTTGGGAGGTTAATCAGTTTGGGCAGGATTCATCAACTTCAATCCAACTTTAGTTCAGCATCAGTTTGAGGTAAATACATTTCATTATCATTATTATTATGTTTTTGTTCATTATTGTTATGTTGTTCATTATTATTATGTTGAACATGTTGTTCCGTATTATGTTGTTCTTTTTTTTTTTATTCTGTTGAACATTGTTATTATGTTGAATAGTAAATAAAGAAGAAAATATGATAGAATTTATATGTTTAGATTTATGTTTTATGAGGCTCTGTATGCACAGGAATTACATAGACACTAGAGTTTTCCCCAACAGAAGGAGAAGGGCATTCAGCTGAATTGCTTAAAATTTTCATCCAGGAAGTTGAACAAGAAATGACTGCAGCATTGGCGCTTGCAGCAGAAGTGGAAGTAGACATCATGGACTTTGTTTATCTGTATGATGAATTGGAATCCCTAGAGAGAAGGGTAATGGTGAAAATATTTCACATCCAATAGGTCAAGTTGGAGATATATGGAGGAGCGTACCAGCCAGAGGAACGCTTGGAGAGAGTTGGAGATATACCAACATGAGAGGAGATGACAAAAATCAAGATGTCAGAAGAGGAAGCTGAGCAGTAGCTTGATGATGAGACTACAGAATTGAATTCTGCAACAAAGTGGTAACTCGATTCCACAAGGGGAGATAAAAACAACATGGGAGATCGAGTAGATCTTCCCACTGACAAGAAGGGAGAGTTGCAGCTGAGAAGACTGCATAAGAAGAGCCAGCCACTGGAGCAAATGGACAGGGTGATAGAAGAGATCAGGAAGGTGATGTTGAGATCAGTAGAAGCAGTCAGCAAAGAGGAGTTGAGCAGAGGAGATCCTGCCATAGAAGCAGGGAAGAAACATAAGAGGAAAAATAAGTAGCAGCATAGCTGGAGAGGAGCAAGAGGACAACTCTAGAAGAGAATTTGGGATCCAAGAGGATTTCAACACTGAAGAAGAGGAGCTCATGTTTTTCCTAGCAAGGGAGTATGATGTAGGAGCATCACTCCACCTCAGTGAATGCACCAACACACAAACACATAATGGAGAAACTGAGAGGCATTAAACCTCCCATTTTTTATTTATTTGAAATAATCCTATATGCATTTTCATGTTGGAAGACTGTAAATGTTGGGAGATCCCTTTGTACAGGTAGTGGTTGGATTTCCTTAAAGGATTGCTTGTAGTAGGCCCAGATCGTAGTCAAGTCTGGGTAAACATTTATGAAACTTTAATGTAACAAATGAGGTTAGGTAAGAGAGGACAAGCTCACAGAGCCCCTCTTTGGTAAGGAGATCTTGTATTAGATTTCAATAGGCAGAGAATGATAGAGAGGTCTGGGTAGAGAGGCCTTAGGAGGTAGAATAGTTCTGAGAGAGAGAGCTTGAGAGAACTAGGACTCTGTTACAATATAGTTTTTGTAAACATCTGTATAGGCACACAGAGATAATAGAAAAGTAGTTTTTCTTGTGTATCATGTGTTTATGTATTTGTGTTCATTTTATGTTTTATGCATTTTCATGCTTTAAATGCATACTTGGTGAAGTATTGCATGAGTTTCAATTGTTTCTCATCTTTGAGTTTCTGAGTGCAAGGAATTCACACAATCCGCAAAGAGTGAGTTAACAGAGGTTTAACTTCAAGGGAAAGATCAGGAGGGATATCGTTGAACCTTCACCAGTGGAAGTGCAAGGAGTGCACAGGAGGAACTCTTTATTGAGTTCAAAGTGAACCAGAGTTACTGAAGACTCTGTAGAGCTCTGTCAGGTGGGCAATTAGCCGGTGCAAGTCTGCACAGAAGAAATTCATGTTGATTTTAGTAAGAAACAAAGTTATTGAACACTCTGTGAGGGAAATATCTGCAAGGTGTGCATTGAGAAGAAGAACGTCAGGAGGGCAAGAAGTATTTATTGTTCAAGAAATCCTTCAGATTTTAAGTTTGACAAAATCCCAGAAATGCAAGGTGTGTGTGGGATATCAAAATCTTCGAAAAGATCAAGATCGGAAGGGGTAGTGCAGATATTGTGAAAGAGTCGGGCGTATTCTAAGTCCATAAGCTCAGAAGAGATAACTCTTTCATAAGCATAAGTGAGACCCAAAGGAGTCAGGTTCATAGGAGGAAGTTCAAAGGCCGAGACCTTTCAAACATTGAAAAAATCTTCTAAATTGAATAAATTCTAAAGCTCAATAGGAGGAGAAAAAACAAGCGTCTGATCGATTCTGGAGAAGAAGATGGACTGTTAGATCTACGTCCAGGAAGATTAGGAACGAGCATAGGAGAACCAGATCTCAGTCATTAGATCTGGGCATGTGGACCAACAACCATTGGATCTAGAAGAAAGTGCATGAGGTTTAACCCTTTGGAGTTACACAGGAGAGAAGACTTTGAAAAATCTCGAAGTCTCGACATCATCATAACTATCCATCAGAAGATATGGATGGTGAGCGATCAGTGTTTCGCCGATTCACACATTAGGGAATTTAAAGGAAAGAATCACAAGAACTCATGAAAGCCGAGTTCACGACTTGATTGTGGTCGTTAGATCCATAAGGAGGAGGAGAGATATCAAAAGCTCAGGAGTAAGAATGATCATGATCGTCAGATCATAGGGAAGGAGATCGATAGTCGTCGGATCAGAAGGAAGTGCACAAGACTTAGCATGTCACGTACATAGGAGAGAGAAGCTATCGGAGTTGAAACTTGAGATTCCTAAAGTTCAGAATCCTAGAATAGAATCCCGACCATCCGATTAGTGGGATAGATCTGAGTCGTCGGATCACTGGAGGTGAAGACCAATCATTGGATCACCAGGAGGAATCACAACCATTGATTTCTATAATCTCAGGAGGGAGAGCGGTTTGAAACTTGAGATTCCCAAAGTCTGAAGTCCCGGAATGCCGAGGTGGAATCCTAGTCGTTCGATTGATCAAGAGTGAGTTGTCAGATATTGTGAGTGCATAAAGAGTCAAGTTTGAGACTTGAAACTCCCAGAGCGCGGAGAACCAAAGAGCTGGAGCATATCGGGATCGTTGAAGCCAGGAAGGTATGTGAAAGCAGCTCAAAATATTTGGAAGAAGGCGGAAATTGAAACTTGAAACACGTGAAGTGTGGAGAGCCAAAGAGTCATGAGTCATTGATTTAAGAGAAGACACTTGTCAACAGATCTCATACTCTGGGGAAAAGTTGAAGTGGAATTTCAGTTTGAAAACTGAGATCGTTGAAACACGAAGACCTGAAGTCCTAGAGTAAGATCTGGATCGTTGGATTCAGAGTAGATGTGGCGTAAATATGTTAACTCTGGGTAAACTCCTAAAGTAACCCTCGATTGTTGGATCGGGAGTACACGCGTCAGTGGATTTTAGACCCTGGGTAAAAGTCATTGGGAAAAAGAGGTTTGAGATTTGAAATCTCAGAAGTCCATAGCTATGGAGGAAATCTCGACTATCGATCGAGAAGGGGTCGTTGGACCGTTGATTTAGGTTGAAAGTTCAAACACCCAGGTGAAGACCGAGTTGTTGATTTACAGATCAGGTGTCCATAGATTGCCAACTCTAGAGAAGTGAAGTACGAAAGAGAGATGAGTTTGAGATTTCAAACTTCTGGAGTCCAAAATTGTGAAGAGCACTTGGACCGTCGATTCAAGGAGAGCTAATCTGGTCCGTAGATAAGGAGGGCACAAAATTGAAGCATTTATTCGAGTGATATCGTCAAGATCGTGAGATCGACGATCCTGTGTCATTGCGGGGATAGAATTTGTGAGGAGGTTAAGGAATTGAAGGCAGGCCGCAATTTGAACTATGGTTTCTCCAAGGGGATGCGTGGAGGTCGTAGGATCATTGTGGGCCCAAAACTGGTTTAACTCCAGACCGTTTGTGACGACACCCACAATCACGTGGTCATAGCCCCAGATTATATCCAATGAGGGCTTATCCAAAAGGGATCTAACGTCGACATTCTAATTTTTTGCATAGAGCGAAAGGGGAAGCTCGTGGGTTGCTGTCAGACCTGCACCAAGAAGCCGAGGGGGTTTGTTTTTAGATATAGAGGGGGACCTTTAAGGTTTCAGAGAGTCTTTTGACTTGAGAATTTGGGGATCCAATACCAGGAGGTTGTGCATTCCTACGGGGGAGTAGGGGGGCTGCATCAAGTTGATTCTCCATCTTATTCTAGAAAAGGAAAGGATAAGATGGAATATGGAAGTAGGTTAGGAAGGAAGGATGCTTTAATGTTAGTTGAAAATTTTGATTGGGGATTATATGTGTCAATATTGTTTACTCACTTGGTTCCTACCATGTTTAAAACCCTCTTTTGATTCCCTTTTGGTATTTTAAGTGTGATAATGATTTATTGATGAATTATTGTAATTTTGTTCGTTAAGATTATTAAATGATGCATTTACTTGATTCGTTGTCTTGCATGCCTTGGTGTGATCATATAGGAACTATGCATTAGAGGCAGTGGTTGTTTATCGTTAGTACATGCATAATATATGCATCTTCTAGCTATGAACACATAGCCTACACATACACTAGTACAATTAATTAATGTATTAATGATTAAACTAGATTATTAAATATTTAATTGAATGGTTTAATGACTATGTAAATTATATTGCATTCAAAAATATCTAGAAGCATTAAATACCTTATTGACTTTGATTGATGGTTGGTATGGTGAATTAAATGAGCATGGTTTATTTTCATGTACATTTTGGGAAAAATTGTCAAAATGCATTTATAATATAGCATGAGAAGAAAGACTTTGCATTTTATTTGTTGTTATTTTATGCAAGTCATTCATATTTTAGTTTTATTTTAAACTTTTCCCAAAAATCTAGATAAGGGAGGTTGATGGCTAATAATGAGGGTGGTTGAGGAGACTTGGGGAAAGTGGTATGGAAACTTGATAAATTGGAAGAGGAAGTGGTGATGAAGAGGAGTTTGAGAGGTTTGAGCATGTTGAGGGGTTGGATCATTCTTATAAAATATATTTATTGTGATAATATTCTTAGAGCATATGTGTTTTGTTGTTCTTGGAGTCATGGGCATGAAGGGCCAAAAAATTGAAAGTCATCTAGGAAGCCATCTAGGCTCCTAGTTGGCTTGGAGGATAATATCATTGTTTCACTCTGGGCAAATGGGAAAATAATTAGGAAAATAATGCTTGGAAACACCTTCCTATTACTAGTAGGACTACATTGGAATTGATGAGCTTCAATAAACCAAGGAGGAGGTATTTTTCAGTGGTATTTTGTTATTATTATTTTGATATACTTTTGTTTTAAAGTTTAAATATTAGAGTTAACATTTTACTTAATTCATCATGTTATTTATATTTATCATTGAGAAAAGGTAGAAGAGTTATGGAAATGAAAATCAATGAAATTATGTTAAAACAAAGTTTGTATTGCATATATATTTAATGAGTGATTAATTGCCTAGCATCGGGTGGATGGGTTCTACAACGTACCTATGTGTAGATAATGTATAATTGTACTATATTATATTCTCAATGATGATAGTTATATGATTTCCTTTAAGCATGTAAGTTTAAAAGTGGAGTTGTGGTATGTGGATGTCAGCTTGATAGATATTGTGAATGGGTAATTGGTGTGATGCGCATAGTAAATAAACATACTTTTCTTACATTAAATGCCAATAAGTAACTTGTTAATGGCATGAAAATTGTTATATGGTTAAATGCATGATTATGTGTTTTTGTAAGCTAACCTATAAGTTCATGGGCTAGGTAATATCCAAATAATTGTAGCACTGAAGTAACATTGGTGTCAGGGACATCACAAGGGTAATTGTATGTTTTTTTTGGTTTATTAGTTTGTCCATGACATGTGGGACTAACGTGTGGCTAAGAAACCATGACTCAGGGGCATCTAGGCCGTCAAAATCACTTGGGGATCACACCTGGCCCGAGACACACCAACCCTTAACATGGCTGGATTTTTTGTCCACGCAGGTTTCGAATCGGTGACTTTAACATCACAGAGTGCCTTAACAACACACTCCATCACCGGTTGTCCTACACCTCAGGGACTAAGGGTAATTGTATGTTATTAATACTTATTTTTTGATTTAATTATCGGTTCCAAACATTGCCATCATATGTGGGTAAGTGTGTTTTTGATAGGAAGCATAGTTGCCCAGACTAGTTATTCAATGTTATAGATCTAAGAACAACAATAATTGCATAGTATGGTCGATGATAGGATGTTGAGCCTAGTTCTATCAAGAGGGGTGGAGGTTTTTCCCACTATGTATCCTCTTAAACCTACAGTTGTGGGAGGGCCATATTAGCCATGTTCCCCTAGATGTGTGATGGTGATTACTAGTTTCTTATTGGGGAAGTTAGGTATATTAATCAATGTTTTTTCCTTCAAATTGTATCTAGAGTTAGGTTAATATAGTCGATGCTTCATCATATTGCAACAGAGGAAGGGATGGGAGATGGAGTATGGAAGTAGGTGTTTAGGAGGAGAGATGATTTTGAGTTAGTTGAGAATCTTGTTTGGAGATTAGATGTACTATTGATATTTCATTACCTAGTTCCTACAATGTTTAGAACACTTATTTAATTCACTTTCAATGATTTAAGTATAAATGATGAATGAACGTTGAATTGTTATTCTTTCTAAAAATGAGAATTATTGATGATTGATTTACTTCTTTTTTTGATAATTTAGGATTGGTTGCAAACATATAGGAACATTGCATTAGGAACATTATTTGTTATAATAACTCATGCTTGGGATATGTGTGCAATATATATGCCTACATACCCTACATACCTGGCCTATGCACAATATTATGTTTTCATAAAACACATTAGTTACTAAAACATATTATTAATTAATAGTTTGGTGAAATTGGAAATTAACATATTATTAATTAATAGTTTGGTGAAATTGGAAATTTTATCATATAAATATAAATTTCATTTGTAAGATAGGAATTCAATCATTTTCATTGGTTTCTGTGAAATAATAAACAATTATAAATCAATTGATTGTCATCTAACTCTTGAGTGAAAAGTCAGATGTATTAAAAGGTTAGCATGTATGTAGTTAGATTGCATTGAATATTATTTGAATTAATATTATATTTCTCCTCCCTGGGATAAGGGTGTCAACGCATAGGATAGGAACGAATGACTACCCATTTTCATGAGGAGGTTGGTCATGCATAAGGGAAAGGAATTAGGAAGGGTGGTGGAGAGAGAAATAAAAGGGAAGAGTGGGGATGTTAATTTGGGAGGTTAAATAATTATGGAAATTCATGAGATCTACACTATTTCATAGAACTATAAGACTAGTTATCCATGGATTGGATATTGGACTGGTGTCATTATTCTTGGAACTTCAAGCATGGAGGTATAGGAAACCCAAAGGTTATTTAGAGCTAGGAATTTTCCCATGCTCCTAGTTGGTTGGAAGGTTAAATCTATTTTCAATTTTTTTTTAAGGAAACTGGACTACACTTGGGAAATTGAAAATTTTCAAATAGAGATTGAGGTATTTCCTTTCTTATAAGTCCATGTATTCCTACTCGAATTATTATGTAATAAACAGTTTCAATTCCATAATTAATTGTTCCATGAATGTTATTCCAATTGGTTCAATTTTATCATTCCAACTATAGGTTAATATTGTAAATTAATTTATAGACAACCATAAAATAGAGTAGATTTTTCTTTGGCCTAAATTACAACTAAATTAGAAAAAATGTATACTGTGAGCTAGTGAGATGTATTACAGTAGATTAAAAGAAAATATAGATGAAATATGTGAAATTGTTAATTATAGCACCATGTTAAGAATAAAAACCTTGTAGGGGCTACATGTGACCATTGGATTAAACAAAATAAACAAGGGCCTTTATGGGAAAAAATCATGGACACATGAAAGAAAATGTTGGTGTTCCCATTTTGTTCCTTGATCTGCAAGTGTTTAGACTCTACCTTTAACATTTTTGGATTAATGTTTTATGTAGTAGTTTCCCAATATTTTCAATTTTTTCTATTATATTCCTATTATTTGTTCTTCAATTTGTTCTATTATATTCATAGCCTTGTTTTGTGAAAAGTGTGTGTCACGATGTTATTATTAGTCCCTTCCTTAAGTGATCAAGGACTATTGTAAACAATTTTTTCCACTCATATTATTCTATGCACAAGTCGATGCATTTTTTGTAACTTCTCATAAGTTTTCACTTGAAGATTTATCAAGCACTTTTTCTAGTCCAATAAGGTCTTATAGGATGTTTTGTTTACCAATCAAACAATTTGGGTTTTCATTTGGCCTCATATAAAGACCATTTTAATTTATCTATGTTTTTTGGATAGGATTAAACTCAAGGTTTTCAATATAAAATTTAGAGATGAACTAATGCTATCTCTTGAGTTAGAATTAGCTCTTTAACATTTTTTTGTTCATATAGTATATCCTAAGTTTACCACCTTATTTATCCTAAGTTCATATCTTATCTCATATCCTAAGTTCATAATCTATCTTCTTATATTGTTGAGCGTGTTAATGTTTTATGCTCAACACATGACACACCATGCTCATCTTCCACCTGCCACTCTTCTCTCAAACTCCTCCTTCTTCAATGCTTAGAATCGTTATCATATTTATGTGCTTTCTCTAGGTTGGTGACAATTCTCTCTCCAGGGATGTACGTGGGTGTAGTTCCACTTTCATGGCTTCAACTCAGCAGAGATTGAGTTCTCATCAATGCCTAAAATTATTGTTGCCAACCCTCTCACCAGTGTGTGGAATTATTGCCACCAACCCTCTCACCAGTGCCTCGAATTATTCTTTCCAACCCTCAAAATATGTTGTAGACTAAGTTATAGTTGAGTTACGTGAAGGTATTTTGAAACTGCAAAAAAGTAGCAAAGTTAAAGCAACAAAGACAAAAAAGTAGTTGATTTAAAGCAGCAAAGCCAACCAGGTCCGAAAGTTCACTGGGAGAACATTACCATCGGTAGGAGAACATTACTCGCCACTACCCTAGTGTAAATTCATCCTCATTTCCTTGGATCTCTAGCTCTACTAGCTTTCTTGAAGTGCTCCTTGATGTTCATAAGTTTTTTAAGGAAACAAGGCTTCAACAATGTTTTTTTTTTCATTGTATGTATTTATGTGTTTACTAGTTTACAAAGATATGATTTTTTTTATTGATTGCAATAGGGATTTAATAGGTTACAATACTTATGGAAAAGATAAGTCACATAAAGGAATATCAGAAGCTCAACTTTACATTGAAGCAGATGACTAGTAAACATAACAACTTGTAGAAGCATATCATGTATTAGGTAAAACTGTTGGAGGGCGTTTATGGTTATAAAAATTTTTAACCTAAATTAAATTTGTGATAAATAAGCAATGAATCACAAAATTATTGATATTATTTGCCTTTTATTTTCGTAGACATGATGGATTGGAGGGAAACTAAAATCGAACATACTTACCTGTTGCAATAGCGTTAACTTATTTTTTTTATTCCTTTCTTCTTTTATGTCTTCCTTTCTTTACATGTAACGTGGAATAGAAATTATTAAAAAACTCCATACCTCTCCATGATAGATAATTAATCAAAATAAATGCCAACAAAATATTCCATGCAAATGTTACACCAATATGTCCATCGGATATTCGATGCAGATGCTACATTGATATGTCCACCACACTTTGATGGGCCTCTTCCATTACAGTGGACACATCATTTGGAACGTATTAACACATTGTCGTAAAACTGAAGCTACACTTACGCTCAGTGATACAAGACTTCGTTAATTAGCTTATAAGAAATTGGCGTCTTTAGGTAAATAATAAAGTTGAAGTCAAAACTCCCTTTCACTTGCAGTTGCAGTGTATATTCTTGTTGTATCTAAGGCTAATATTTACTAGCCTTAATGGTATCTGGTTGTAACTCCTTCAGAAACTATTGTTGATCATGGAACTCTCTTTTTTAAGCGACGGGAGAAATTTTACCTTTCTATCACCGAATGAAATAAAGATTATTTAATGAATTTTTATTATGGAATGAAATAAAAGTTATTTAATGGCATATTGATTAAAATCATGGAATAAAAAAACTTTGAATAATATATGCACTTTTCAAAGTGCTTTGTAATTCATTTAAAAAAAATAAGATAAATAAAGATTCATTACCAAAGCATTGTTAATCTCAAATTATTGCATGCATGTATTACACATGCATCCTTCCACTTGATTATCTTTCACTGAAGACTGTTAGCTTTAGAGGATTTTCGATTTGCAAGACAAAATGTTTGTTGAGATCAAGAAAAAATGTTTGTTGAGACTTCTAATCTACAAGGTGTATTTTTTTATGCAGTGATTCATTGCTGAGATTGGAATTGTTGAGACTTCTAATCTACAAGGTGTATTTTCTAATGCAATGATTCATTGCCATTAGAGATTGGAATGGATAGGGTTTGCACAAAAATGTCTTAGTGAATATCATATTTATTACTTTAGCATCTAAGAGAAAATTGTATCAATGGTAATATTTCCTACAACATAGAAGAGTTATAACCAGGCATCTAAAGAGACAATTGAATTAAATTATCGTTGGATGGGGTTTTTAACACTTTACTGAACCACTACAACCATATTTGTGATGCCCTAAAATTTTGAATTCAAAATATGCATATTTACAGCGAAATCCTTCACAAGCCCAAACTCGCCCTTAGTTCATACATCGATTACATAAATCGATGGGCATCAATAAATTTCTATTGCAAATTATGTAGCCACATAGAGCACAATAAAACATAGCACAATTCTCCCTAACTAGCCATGTGAAGAACAAGAACAAGTAGCAATTCATCATGAAAAATGTCTAACGCACATTACGCCTACATTATTAATACAGATTCACATATTCATGGAACGATAGTAATAACTATTATTATAGTTGAAAGGAAACACAATTGATCATTGATTTTTAGAACTTATAAGTACACCACTCAAAACCATTACCAAGTTAACACAAATTTAGAATGAAACCATACCAAAGTATGTAGAATATCATTTATTTCAAGTTCAGTTGATCTTTAAAAAATTTGAATCTAAGCATTTTCCTTGGGACTGAGAAAAGATTAACTGGAAACCCACAATCAAACAGAAAAAATGATGCCCAAACTATTCTCAAAACCTGGACAAAATTTCCTTATGAAAGTTGTCACAAGCCACAAGTTGAACCTATTAAATTTTTGGGTTGTTCAAGGATAAACTCACCATGAAATACACCATGGAATAATTAGAGGACAATTCTAAAGTATTTTTTTATGTTAAATGAATTTCTTTGATATCAAGAAGACGAGCTTCAAGTCGGCCAAAAACCTTTCAAATTTTCAGAAGAAACTTTGTGCTCTTGACTTGCTTTCTCCAGGTTGATTTATTTAAAAACCATCTTTTATCATCCATAGGTGGTGAATTTCAACAATAATCAAAATGTTTATCAACAAGTGTTACATACTCCACCTGTCAAGTCCGCAACGTGCCATTACTCCTCCAAATGTATCATTCTGCCAACTCTTTTATTGTAGCTTGTTTATTTTAGTTCACTCTTGTCCTTTTGTTGCATTGGTCTTCATTATTTTGAACTTATGGCTTCCATAAATTTATAGTTTTTAACTTTTGTATTTTTAATATATTAATATGGTTTTTAATATCTTTTATAGTTCTTTTGATTTATTCTTAATTATGATGATTTTTCATAGCACATGCAATTCTTTGTCATATTATTAAATATTATTAGTGATTGGTAATATAAGGTCATATTAAAAGCAATAATTTTTTTTCAAGTATATTGATTTTTCAAGAGCTTGAATTTTTTCCCAAATCATGGATTATGTAGATTTTTGTTTCCTAAACAAAAGGAATAAACCAATGAATACAATTCAACATTCCCATAATCAATAAACCAATGAATACAATTCAACATGGCGTAAATCTTCAAACAACATGATTAAAAAATTATGATATCTAATCCTCTTTTAATATATCTAACTAATTTTTTGTATTGAAAATCCATACGTTAATTACAAATAGCATTATATCTCCCATTAACAACCACTTTATACATAATCCTTAAGCATTCAACCTGGAAAACAGTATTATATTCAAGATACATACAGAGATGTGTGTGTCTGGCGCGCCTGAAAGCATTGTTGAAGGAATCAATCAACACAACTAAAAACATAATGTTGTTGAGCCTTATTGTTTTAACCCAAGAATGTTTTGATGGTCTTTTAAAGAGTGGAAGCAATGTTTGTGACATAATTTAGTAGAAGGAATACGAAGTTTGAAGCTTGTTAAACATGCAGTTTGTAGTCTTTGATGTGCTAGGGGAAAGATAAGGTTTACCTCTATTTGTATTGATTTATAGGATAGAGACTTGGTTTACTATGTTAAACACTAAACACTTGCTTGATTATCTTGCTAGGATTTAACGTGTTATCCAAATACTATCATCTTGCTCATGTGTTGGATACAACCCTTGTATTGTACTTAATGCTACCTACTCCAAAAAAGGATTAATTTTACCTACTCTAAGAATATTTTTTGTTACCTAATGCTCAATATGCCTTCCTACAAAGCTGAAGGAAGGGACTTGTTGCCTTGCAACTCCACTTGTTTTATATTGATTAATGTTTGGGATTTTCTCTTGCAGCTTGGCTTTATTGATGCATACTTTTTCCTTCACACCTAGATTTTCCCTCTCCCCTTTTGAACCATGCTTAGAACACTTCAAGGATGAAACATGCCTCAAATCCCTCTCCTCAGATAACTATTTTCACCAACATTGACACGTGGATTTATTTTCACTATGTTCTATTGTATTCTCATTCTAAAGGTTTTCTTATTATTGTTTGGTCGTGATAATTGTTAAAATTTTGGTATGTTCATTTAACCATAGACGTTTTCACATCATTGTCACCCAACCATAGGCATTAACATATTCCACCCTTGAGCACACTAACATTTTCTTAGATAGAATGATTCTGGCAAGTCCACACTAGAATCAATAGATAAACCCTAACCAGAAACACCACTGCTACAACAACAATACAATACCAAAAGAACGTACCTCTATTAATAGAAGCATAACTTTACCAAGATAAGCACACAAGAGAGATACCAGAAAAACTAAGATTACACCACAGAAACTACTGCACCACCCTCTCCATACTTGTGCCTCCTTTTGATGCAATTGTAGTTGCTACAACTACTGCTCCTAAAACTTGCACCCTCCTTATGTTGAGTGAGTGTGTGTGTGTGTGTGTAAATGAGCTAAGACATCACCTTATTTATATTTATTCTTCTAGTAAAATTTTTCCACAAGGTCAACCTGTATTTTCTAGCAAATATAATTTACTTTGACTTTTTCTGGCAGGGCCGACTTCTCTTTCTGGGTTTTCTATTTCCTTATTATTATTCTAGTTGGGCCGACTTATCTTCTAGGGTTTCCACGCATCTATTTAATGGTTCTCTTACTTATGGAATATTCTAATATAAGTACTAAGGTTACACTTGGAGATTAATACCTCCCACAGCTACAAAAACATCAACCCTTCCTCTTATCTAAGGAGGTATTAACTAAGATGTTCTTCATGTAATGGTATCAAACACGTCCATCCATCTCACATGGCATGTGAAAGACTCACATGGTCTTGCGGACTAATCTACAGGTAGCATCACCATAGCCACACAAGCTATCTCATGATCAAATAGATCATGTCTCAAGTAGCATGGCCACACGGCCATCTCATCATCAAATAGATCATGTAACAAGTAGCATAGCCATACATGTTATCTCATGATCAAATAGATCATTTCACAAGTATCACCATCATACCCGTCCAGGCTTTGGAATATGAAATTGAGCCAGTTTTCACAGAACTTCGCTACTACCCAATCCAAGGGAATTTTGGGCAACTGCAACTCACCAGTTCTCACAGAATCTGGCATCTAGTTCATAAATAACTTGTAATTTTTTATAGCACACAGAATGTGACATCTAGTTCATAAAGAACTAATAACTCACCAGCTCACACATAATCTGGCATCTAGTTTATAAAGAAATAGTAACTCATTAGCTCACACAAAATCTGACATCTAGTTCATAAAGAACTAGTAACTCGCCAACTCACACAGAATCTAGCATCTAGTTGATAAAGAACTAGTAACCTCTGGTTGGCACACCTGTAACATCTCACTCTTGCGAGCACATGTTATTGACTTATTGTTGAGGACACTTGCGTGCAAGTGATCCGGTTATAGTATGTGGTTATCTGTTCTCTTATGGATTCTTATGGTGATGTTGATGGATTATGATTTATGTTGTTTGATATATATGTATTGACAGATTATATTGACAAGTTTCCCCTGAGTGTGTAGGAGACTTGATAGATGGAGGATGTTGATGGAATCAATGGACCTCCTTGGACTCTAGATTGAGTCATAGAGTGTATTTTATTGGTTTGAGTATTTCATTTATGCATATGTGACATATGATCGATTATATTATAATGTTGTTTATGGATCATTGACAGTGTTTCGTTGATGGATGCACGCTGATGATTTCTTGCTAATATGACTCACATAAGGAGTAAAGGGGCCATGAACATAAACCAGATATTGAGGGAGAGGTGTGGCAACATCCCTGACACAACCTACTTGCACTCCCTTCATGTCTCAAATTGTAGGTTAACGATTACCTAGTTCGATAGATCCACAATGTTGTAAGGGAAGATTGAGACAATTTCTCACGAATATTTCTAAGGGAAACGAAATAAGAAAATGGTCATTATTCCTTAGAATCCTTTAGTCTCTCAAAAGGTCACCTAAATGGAGTGTTGACTCCAAGGGTTGGACAACTACTAAAACCAGTCAAAGGCGAGTGACACCCTTGGAACACAGAGTGTATCTTGAAGAGCATGTCACGTAATTAAAATATGAATCAAAGTCGAGTAGCACCTTTAGAGCATGGAGTGCATCTTGAAGGGAACTTCATGGTATTTAAAAAGGTGATTCAATGAATCTAAGTGGCCTAGAAAACTTTGAGCGAATGTTAAACCTGTAAAATCTTGAGCACTACCGAATTAATTGATTGATTAATTAATTAATTAAAGACGGAATTTATTAATCATAATCCCTAATGGTCTAAGCTTTTGCAAATAAAAATTTAACTAAGCCTAAGTCTAAGTTAATGAGAGGACAAAAACTAAATTATAAATTAAATGAAATAAGAAAAAGGTAAACCAACTTAAGAGATTAAGAGAGATAATATCAATCTAAAAAAATTAATACAATACACATGTATGCATAAAATACCAAATTAGAAATTAAAATAAAAAGGAAATAAAGCATACAAGAATGTGTAAGCATAGAAAGGTATCTAGAGTCTAGTCTAACTAGAGAACATTCATAGTTTAACTCAACTTTGTTTTAGAAAGGTGTCAGTCATAAATGGGAAATAAAGGGAATAAAGGAACAACTAGGAATGATTTTAGGAGCACTTTTAGGATGGGTGAGTGGAAAGTGACTTTTAATTAAATGAAATTGTGGATTTATTGGTGCAAATAAGGGAACAGATAACATGTGTATGGGGGTATAATTCCTAATTAAATTAAAAAAAAAAAACAAATTAAATGTGCAAAAGGCAAGTTGTCACTAAGGAAATTCTATAAAAAAAAATGGCTGAGGAGGAATGGATAGCATTGTTTATGGGAAAGGTCATGCTGTAGAAATTTTGACGGGTTTTACTTGTGAGAGTTGGGATACCCATCTTGAGAGAGAGTGGTGGCTCTACCTTGCAAGGCAAGCTGGGAGCTAGAGGATTTTGGTTGTGTGTGTGTGGCCATTTTGTGGCTCTGGCGGATAAGGGGGAAGAAAAGTACCCCTGGCGTTGGTTGGGAGGTATGGATGAAGTCTCAACGGTTAGCAAGCGGACAAAGGAAGGGAACGTCATTCACCAAAGATCGTCTTCAAGCCTCTTCGTCAATCACGGTAATTTCATTTTGAGTTGCATTGTATTGAATTTAATTGTATAATGTAGCCTCAAGATCTCGCACAACTGTATTGTAATTTATATGATTTAATTGTAGGGTTTATCACAAGCCTGTGTGAGATATATGAATGGATTGTGGCCTTAGAATCTCACGTAAACTGTTTGTAGTTTTTTTAAATCATGTTGTCAACTGTGATGAGTTTCCAGTCTTGATGAGTTTCCAGACGAGGTAAGTCTCTGGCATTTCAGTAAATTTTATTTTAATTCAACATAGTGGAAATATCTATTAGCTACCCTTCAATTTACCCCACCGAATTTTCCCCGTAGATGCTCCACTCTGTTATATTGCTCAAGATGATTTTGGACATAGTAGTGGCCATCGCGATTTGATTAGGGACCTTCTTGAAATCCTTAAATTTAAGAGCGTGGCCTTGTGACGCAACTACAACGGTAATAACAAAAAGAAACTACCGTTTAGGCTCCTGTTCCATCTCCTTCCAGGGTTGTTGTATGCACATGCTACCCAAGTTTTTCCTGATGCAACGAATTTTCGTTTAGAATGCAACCAGCTATTTCTCTGCCACGAATTTACTCCTAGAGTGCAAACCAGTTATTTCTCGGCCACCAAATTATGCCCTAGATTACACCCAACGCTTGCGATTGACTAAAACGAATTGGTTGCTTATCTGCGTGAATCTCCTGTGGCATTTACCTTCAACAATTTTGTACAGCATTCCAGAAAAACGAGTTATGTCCTGGCAGCGTTTTTACATTTCGAAACTACATTTCCAGGACATAACTACATTTCGAGTTATGTCCTGGAAAACGAATTGGTTGCCTTTGTCCGAGAAAAACGAATTGTCTGCCATTGTCCGAAAAAATCGAATTGTCTGCCATTACGCTACCTCTTCCAGTGAGAAGCCTATGTATTTTTTTTTTGTCCACCGTAAGCTTCAACTTAGAATTTAGATAACCCTTCTAATGTTTGGCATATGCGGGCCACGGATTGTTCCAGATCCTAAGTGCCTTCCTTGACTCATCTATCACCTAACTTAACTCCCAACAAGATGAGTGCCCAACCACGAGTCTTTTTCTCTTAAAAGGATCATTTGTATTTTAGCCTGTAACTTCTTCTACCATCTCAACAAGTTCTGCTCACCTTAAATCCCTTTTTATTTGAATGGTACTTTAACTCTAGCTCTCATTTAAAATAAAACAAGTGTATTTTAGCCTGTAACTTCTTCTACCATCTCAACAAGTTCTGCTCACCTTAAATCCCTTTTTATTTGAATGGTACTTTAACTCGAGCTCTCATTTAAAATAAAACATAAAACAAGTGTGGGTCTACTTTAAATTCTTTAAATGGAATTGTAAGGCACCGTTGAGTCACTTCGATTGTTTATTTAAGACTGTACTCTTCCTTGAATTATTCAGATGGATATACACTTATTTATATATATATATATATATATAAGTGGATAGTTTAAGTCTTATTGTAGTAACCTACCATGATGGTCATCATAGTTTAAAAGGAATTGTAAGCAGAATAAAATCTTATGTATCCACCTTTTATGATTGACTCTTGGTTCACCAAAGGATGTTCAATTTTAAGTAGTACTTAAGATGATTGATCATTTACGGGATCTTCCTTTGGGAACTGAATTTTAATGTGAATTCATATTTCTTTACTTGAAGAAGGTTGGTTCTACACATGGGCTTAAAGGGAAGTGTATTTTAATATTAATTCTATCTATATAAGGGGTTTCCCAGACTAAAGGATATCATAATTGAGCCACTGAAGAGATGTACATATTATTGAAGTTGTATCACTTGATAAACATTGATTGACCATGAATAAAACTGACTTGACATTATGATAATATTAATTAGATCGCTATCTAATAACAAGATGGTACCTATGTTCATATGCATATTGTGAGTCCTTATGTACTCCCTCTGACTCATTGTACTAATTTTGATTGAAGATCAACTGAGTTTAGCATTTAATCTAATTACACTATGAAAATAACTTTGATGATTACCCTTGCACCATTTATTTGTGTTGATGTATGATTGCCTTAGAAATAGATTTCTCGCACACCTTGAATAATGTTGACATACGGATAATTAAGTGATTTGATTAATTGTGTGCCTTGAAAAACGTTAATGTGTGATTGATACGGTATTAGATTCCCTTGCACCATGAAAATAAACTGGTAACTTCTCTTGCACCATTAAAATGATGTGATGTATGTTGAATTGAGTTGATAGATTCCCTTGCGCTGTGAATTTAATGCATTTATGACTGATTTTGTAATTATATTGCATGTGCCTTGTAGATAGCATTGATGATTACCTTTGTGCCTTGAAAATAAGTTGATGATTACTCATGCGTTAATAATTATGTGGATGTGTGAATTTTTTTAGAATGGTTACTCTTGCACCTTGGAAGTAATGTGATGTGTGATTGATTAAGTATTTATATTCTCTTGCAACGTTGAATTTATGTTGATTTCTCTTGCGCCATGAAAATAATGCAGATGCATGGTTGATTTATTTATTAGATTCTCTTCCGCCATTAGAATAATGACTATATGTGATTAATTATGGGATGTAGACACTGGCTCCTTGTTCCTCAAAACAGTCGCCAGCCCTGAGACCTTAAATGGTCAAAATCAATCGGATGAATCTTGGGCTTGAGCATTGCTTATGTGTCCTGGAGGTCATAACCATGTAGGATAGGTTGGGCGGGTAGTTCTTTATTCTTCAGGAATCTAGTTGATCATTATTTATAATTTGCTTCAGTCAATTTGATGTGTTGAACTGCGTCACTCATTATATTTATGTGTTGGTTAGGCATCGCTATCATTTATGTTGATGTGTTGGTTGTGTCGTTATCGATTACGATGTTGAGTTGTTGTGTATGTGTTGAATTGTGTTGCTTTTAGTTATGTTAAAGAAATGCTTATGTGTCATTTCAGTTACGATGATGTATGTTGTTATTATGTTGTAATGAATTTAATATCCTAATGGAAAACAAAAAATATATATCGGTTGTGCTTCATTTTTCCTAGTCGTAAAACAGAGGGGGTGTTACATATGGTATCAAAGCGGGTTCAACCCTACAACTATGGATCATCACGCCTTCCAATATATTAAACACTTGATCAATAACTTATCGTAATTAAAATTTGAAATTGTTTGTGTCGGTAATCCTGGATAGAGGACATCGTGGAGAGAGACAACGTGGTGTTGGGGAAAGAGGTGCGACACCTCTAGTAGCATCCATGCCTAAAGGGTCTAACCCCCAAGTAGAAGAACAAGTCATTGGATAGGAGCGGATTGTTGTGGGGGATGTGGTTGAATGGAGAAGGTCCTTTCAGAGGATGTTAAAGGACTTTTTTAACCGACTCAATAGAGATGAGGCCAGTGCGCATGTACCCAATGAGGTTTCACAATGCGCTCTGGCAAACAGTGGTAGCGTTCACAGAGAAATAAAAAAGGTTAAGTTTCTCAAGTTCATGGATGTCACGGACATCTCAGCCATTAGGGCATGGTTGGAGAACATGGCGATGTGCATTGCACTTCGTGACTACACCTCCAACACAAAGGTCCTCTTGGCGGTCTTTCAACTAAAGGGGAGTTCTCTTCTGTGGTCGAAGACCCTCTTACCTCAAATAAACACAGTCATCAAGGATGTGTCATGGGAATTGTTCAAGGAATGGTTCTGGGAGATGTAATTGTCAGAGGAATTCATGGAGCACCATCTCAATGAGTTCAACGCCTTACAATAGGGTGGTCGTACGGTGTCGAAGTGTGAGGCTAGATTTATGGAGCTACTTCGATATTCCCTACATATGAACATGGAGAAGTTGGAGGTCAGTAAGTTTGTGTTCAGCCTCAACTCCAACATTCGTGCGAAGGTGAGGATCCTAATGCCTTCGACGTTTCACGATGCAGTCTAGAGGGCCCTCATAATTGAGGAAGATCTGACTAGAGGGGGTCAATAAGGACTCCTGTAAGACCGTCTGGAGAGACGACATCCAAAGTACAATAGTAGCAGTTAGTTCTATCGGAAGAACATGCTAGGATCTCAGGCTGGTAGGAAAGCAACTTCTAGTTCAGGGGCCCAGAATACTAGACCAAAGACCGGGTGTTGGACATGTGGAGAGACACAATACCAGCAAGATTGTCTAGTTGAAAGGGCCAGAGTGGTTGGGAGAACGGGACACACTACAATTGTATATTTGGGCAAGGCCCATAGGATTTATGCTGCGATGAATAACCACCAGGTCGAGTATCATTCCACTATGCTCAAGACGTCGGGTACCATCACCGACCAAACTTTTATTATGTTGATAGATCCTGGTGCTACTGAGAGTTGTATTTCTAGTGCAGTGCAAAGGGGATCTAAGGTAAGGGAAGTCGAACGGGACGAGTTTAGAAACGTATAAATGGCTTCAGGTGCCAAATAGAAGGCTGGAGGAAGGGTTACAGACTATCACATTAACTTGGATCAGTATGGACTGGTTGGAATCACATGATGTGATACTTGAATGAAAGACAAGATGGTTGAGTTGACCATTGATGAGGGACAGAGAAGAATGATTGTAAGAAGAAACCAGGGAGCGTCCTTGAGGTTCATTTCTTTCTGACAACTGCAAAAGAGCATGTGCAAGGGATGTAAGTTATATGCAATCTTATTGTTGAACGACCAGGGCATGGAAGAAGGATTAAAAAAACTTATAGTAGTATGAGATTTTGTGGACGTGTTCCTAGAAGAGTTACTGGGTTTTTTGCCCGAAAGAGAGCTGGAGTTTACCATCGACTTGAAACCTGGAACTGAACCAATACCAATAACGCCTTATTGGATGTCAACCCCTGAGTTATAGGAGTTGAAAATGAAAATGAAAGAGTTGTTGGACCTAGGACTTATACATACAGGTGTGTCGCCTTGGCCTGCGCCTGTTATTTTCATACGAAAGAAGGATGGGTCATGGAGACTCTATATTGACTACCATCAATTGAACAAGGCAACGATCAAGAACCAGTATTTGTTTCCAAGAATAGATGATTTGTTTGACAAAATGAAGGGCGTGACTATGTTTTCAAAGATAGACTTTAGATTAGGGTATCACCGGATTGAATTAAACAGAAAGATATTACTAAGACTACATTCAAGACGTGGTTTGGGCACTACAAGTTTACCACTTTCCATTGGGATGGGCAAACACCTTGGGGTATTCAGGATATTGATGAATGGGGTGTTTCGCGAATGCTTGGGCAAGTTAGTTCAAGTATTCATTGATGACACATTGATATATTCTCGGACGACAGAGGAACATGATGAGCATTGCTCTTAGTATTATAGTGTTTACGAGAACACAAATTACAAGAAACTGTCAAAATGCTCTCGAGGATTCATTCCTTAGGGCATGTTATATCCAGTGAATGTAGAGGCTATTATGGAATGGTCTGCACTGACAAATGTACCAGGAGTACGCAACTTTTGGGTTTGGTGGGATATTATCGATGGTTCGTCGAAGGTTTTACGAAGATGGGAAATCTGATCACGAAATTACAGAAGAAAAACAAGAAGTTTGTATGAAGTGTGCAGAAGAATTTTGAAGGCTCAAGGGGTTATTGACAACAACACCGATGCTGAAAGTCCCCGACATGGATACGGATTTATTTTTATGCACAGACACGTCCAAGGAAGGGTTAGGTGGATTATTGACGCAAGAGAATAACTACGCGATGTGTTATTACGATTTATTGGCCATTGTGTATGCCTGAGAGTGCCGAGACACTATCTGATTGGACAAAATTTGAACAAAAAAAATAGATTGCTGTGGAATGCAACACTTTTTACACAGAATCACTTGAACTCACGGCAGAGGCATTGGTCAAAATTTCTTAGCAAATACAATTTTGAGATTACTTACATAATAGGAACAGTGAACAGAGTGGAAGATGCGTTGAGTCGGAGACCACACATATTTTCGGTGATACCTCTTCAGATGAATCTTCAAGAAAAGATTCTAACCATATAGTGTGACGATGACTCATATAAAGAGGTTAAGGAAAATATCAGAAAAGACACCATGTTGGTACCAAGTTTTGAAGGATATGCATTATACAAAGACAGATTGATGAGGTATGATAACCATATTTACATATCACCTGATGACAAATTGAGAAATTTGATCTTAAGGGAAGCTCATAGAGCAATATGCATGGCTCATCCAGGAGTCACGAAGATGAGGGCAGGCCTTAAGCCCTTATTCTTTTGGAAGGGATGAAGGTGAACTTAATTAACTACGTGGTGAGGTGTCTATAATGTCAGCGAGTGAAGGTTGAACATAGACATCCGACAGGATTACTACATCCACACGCTATTCTGAAATCAGAATGGGAGGTCATTTCAATGGACTTCATTGTTGGATTGCCGTTGATGGAAAGGAGGCACGATTCGATTTTTGTGGTAGATGACGCTAGGACGAAGAGTGCACATTTTATTCCTATGTGTATGACGTATTGGTCACCAAACATAGCTAGAATTTTTGTCAGCAATATTGTGAGACTGCCTGGTGTTCCAAAAATAATCATATCCGATAGAGGATCAATGTTTACAGGACGATTTTGGACTAGTTCCCAAACGACCTTGGGAACACAACTGAACTTTAGTACAACATATCACCATGAGATAAGGGAGTAGATAGAGAGAATGAACCAAATTTTGGAAGATATGTTGCGTATGTATGTGTTGGACCAACCGAAACTTTGGGAAGAGTTCTTGCCACTGGTAGAGTTTGCATACAACAATGGCTATCAAGGTACCATTAATATGGCACCCTTCGAGTCTCTCTACAGGTGACTGTGTTGGACGCCTTCAAGCTGGGATCGACTTGAGGATAGGGTCCTGGTAGGTGTTGGTTGTGGAGCCTGATTATCTTCCTAATTCAGATGTATTTTGTTTTCAGCCGTGTTTATACCCCATGAAGTATTTACACCCCAGAAGTATGTACACTCTTCCACGCGGGGGAGTGCATAGGGGGGTTACCCCCTCCGCAGGGTCTGTGGGTAAGCGGGCCCCCGGCAAGGGTTCGAGGGCAAAGCCCCCAAAGGAAAAATTGCCTTGTAAATGTATATTGTAATTTCATTGTAAATATGGACCATTCATTATAAGGTCACAGATCTAACAATAGAAATTATGTTAGAGTTTTTTCCCCTAGAAGGAAACCCTCTGTTATGAGGGAAATGTATTGCGACTATGCATGATGGTTAATATTGTATTCTGAGATAGGAGACTGTGGGAGAATGAAGAGGAAGTTACTGCGGGTTTGTTGTAGGTTGTATCCCTTCGATTGTTGGATACTAATAAAGGAAGGACTTGGAAATTTCTATGGTGGACATAGCCCACACTGGGTGAACCATGTAAATATGTGTCTCTATTTCATTGTGTATCTTTCGTGTTTTGTTTCCGCATTTGTTTTATTTTATTGCTCCATGGTCCTATTTTTCTAACAACTAGTATCAGAGGGCAAGGTAACTCGCAGGAAAGGAGGGTTCCTGGTTCGAGTGGGAGAAATAGCGAAAGATGGAAAGTTTAGGGTCAATAAATTTAACGGCCAAAACTACCAGTTATGGAAGATGCAAATGGAAGATTATTTATATCAAAAGGATATATTGCTACCATAAGGCGGAGTAGAAAAGAAGTCGACGGCCATGAAGGATGAAGAATGGGAGATTCTTGACAGAAAGGCTCTAGGAACGATACGGCTGAGCCCGATAGCATCGGTGGCTTTCAATATTTTGAAAGAAAAGACAACAAAAGATTTGATAGACACATTGTCGAAATTGTATGAAAAACCCTTGGAGTCCAATAAGGTATTTCTAATGAAGAGATTATTTAATATGAAGATGTCAAAAGGTGGGTTTGTTGCAGATCATTTAAATGATTTTAGAACGGTTACTAATCAACTAAGTTCTTTAAAAGTGGACTTTGATAATGAGGTCAGGGCTCTTCTAATCTTGTGCTCATTGCCAAAAAGCTGGAACGGCTTGCTCATGGTTGTAAGTAACTCTATCTCTGGTTCAAATACTTTAAAATTTGATGATGTTGTTTGTGTTATCCTTAGTGAGGAAATGTGATGAAAAAGCACAGGTGAGACATCAGGTAATCTGTTGAACATGGAGAACAAGGGAAGACAAAAGGATAGAGGAAAGGTCCCAGGGAACCGCAGGAATTCTAGGAATGGCAGATCCAAATCCAGACTTGGAAAGATAGAGTGCTGGAATTGTGGGAGGAAAGAAAATCTAAAGAAAGACTGCAGAGCTCCAAAGAAACAAAGAGATGGACAGTAGGAGAGAAATCAGGAAGCAAATGTAATAGGTGATGTGTTACAAGATGGTTTGATTCTTTCTGTAGATAATATTTCTGAGTCTTGGGTAGTAGATTCAGGGGCTTCATTTCATGCCACACCCCATAGGAAACATTTTCTAGATTATGTTCAAGGTGATTTTGGACAGGTTCATTTCGGTGATGATCCACCATACAAAATTGTTGGAATGGGAAAGGTAAAAATAAAACAAAGCAATGGAAACCAATGGTTGTTGAAAGAGGTAAGACATGTTCCAGATCTAAGGAAAAATATAATTTCAACATGATAGTTGGAAAGTGAAGGTTCTATATCCATATTTACAGATAAGATGTGGAAGGTCATCAAAGGATCATTGGTGATAGCAAAAGGAGAGAAGGTAGGTACATTGTATTTATGTATTGGTAATACTGACTCTTCTATATATTTAGCATCTACAGGAGTGGATACATCACTGTGGCATCATAGGCTTGGACACATGAGTGAGAAGTGGATGCAGATACTTCACAAAAGAAATTTGTTTTCAGATATTGAACAAATTGATTTCGACTTCTATGAGCATTTTGTTTATGGAAAACAAAAGAGAGTCATATTTCTCAGAGTCGAAAAAGAAAAGAAGAGTGAAAGGTTAGATATTGTGCATATATATGTATGGGGACCAACTCAAGTATCATCTCTTGGTGTATCTTGGTATTATGTTATTTTTATTGATGATGCAACTAGAAAAACTTGGGTTTATTGTATTCGACAAAAATCTGATGTTTTTTATACTTTTAAGAAATGGAAATATTTGGTTGAGAATGAGATAGGAAACAAGTTTAAGTGTCTCAGATCAGATAATGGAGGTGAATATTGCAGCAAGGATTTTGATGATTATTGTTCATGCCATGGGATTCGTAGAGAGAAGATAGTTCCAAGAACACCATAAGAAAATGGTGTGTCAGAAAGGATGAACGAGACAATCATGGAACGTGCAAGGAGTATGAGATTGCATGTTGGTTTGCCCTTATAGCTCTAGGAAGATGTTGTAGATATTGATTTTTATTTAATAAACAGAGGACCTTCAAGCTCTTTGGATGGTAGAATTCCAGAGGAGGCATGGACAGAAAAAAAGGTAAACTATTATTTTTTGAAGACTTTCGGTTGTGAAGCATTTGTCCATATTGATAAAGAAAATAGAACAAAGCTTAAGGCAAAATCCAAGAAGTGTACCTTTATTGGATACGGTGTTAATGATTTTGGTTATCGCTTATGGGATTATGAAAATAACAAAATCATTAGGAGTAGAGATGTCATATTCAATGAGAAGGTCATGTACAAAGATCAATTACAGGGAAAGAAACAAGAAAAAGAAAAACTAGAATACATAGTGCTCGATGAGATCACTGGAAAAAAATTTCCAAAGGAACTAGAAAATCAAAATGTACAACAACAGGAGAAACAAGTACCTCAAACTCTTGCATGTGTAGTTAAAATATATACCAGGTTAACTATACCCCCTGAATGATACTCTCCTTCGTTGTATTATTTATTGTTGACTAATTCTGGTGAACCAGAATGTTATGAAGAGGTAATATAGGTAGACAACAAAAAGAAGTGGGAGCAAGGCATGAAGGAGGAAATGGATTCCTTGGTAAATAAACATACTTGGGACTTGGTTCAGTTTCCTATAGGGAAAAGAGCATTGCAAAATAAATGGGTTTACAAGTTGAAGGAAGAAGATGGAGGAGAAAAGTGATACAAGGCTAGACTTGTTGTAAAGGGGTTTGCACAAAAAAAAGGTATAGTTTTTGATGAAATATTTTCTCCTTTTGTTAAAATGACTTCAATTAGAACTATTTTGAGTCTCGTGGCAGTAGAATATTTTCATCTTGAACAGTTAGATGTAAAAACAACTTTTTTCCATGGGGATTTGGAGGAAGAGATTTATATGCAGCAGCCACAAGGGTATGAGGTCAAAGGGAAGGAGAATTTGGTATGCAGGTTGAAGAAGAGCTTGTATGGCCTTAAGAAAGCTCCAAGGCAGTGGCATTTGAAGTTTGACAGGTTTATGACAGAGCAGGGTTATAGTAGATGTCATTCTTATCACTGTGTTTATTTTAAAAAGCTAGAAAATAGAAGTTATATTATCTTGCTATTGTACGTATATGGCATGCTTGTTGTAGGGTCTAATATGCTAGATATAAATGTTCTCAAGAAGAAGTTAGCTAATTCTTTTGCGATGAAGGATTTGGGTGCTACAAAAAAAATCCTTGGTATGAGAATAACAAGAGACAGGAAAAGTCGCAAATTGACATTGTCTCAGAGTGAGTGCATAGAGAAGGTGTTGGAGAGGTTCAGAATGCAGAATGCAAAACCAGTTAGTACACCTTTGGCCAACCATTTCAAATTATCTAAAGAAATGTGTCCCAAGACACAAGAGGAGATAGAATACATGTCCAGGGTCCCTTATTCATCAACAATTGGCAGCTTGATGTATGTGATGGTTTGCACAAGACCAGATATTGCACATGCAATGGGAGTTGTGAGCAGGTATATGAACAATCCAAGTAAAGAATATTGAGAGGCATTAAAGTGGATTATCAAATATTTGAGAGGTAATTCTAATCATGCATTATCTTTTGGAGGTTCATACACTGTTCTATAGGGATATGTTGATTCAGATATGGCAGGTGATAAAGATAGAAAGAGGAGTACCACAGAGTATGTTTCTACTATAGGTGGAACAACTGTAAGTTGTATTTCAAAACTGTAAAATGTTGTTTCACTTTCAACAACAAATGCAGAGTATGTTGCTTCTACAGAGACTAGTAAAGAAATGACTTGGTTATAGAGGTTTATGGAGGAATTGGGAAAGAAGCAGGAGAATAGTAGATTGTATTGTGATAGTCAAAGTGCCATTCATCTTGCAAAGAACTCAGCCTTTCATTCGAAGACTAAGCATATACAGCTGAGGTACCATTTCATATGATCTGTCTTGGAAGATGGGCATTTGAAGTTGGAAAAGGTACACACTGGCCAGACTCCTGCAGACATATTAACAAAGGGAGTAACCAAGGAGAAACTAAGTTCTTGTTTAGTTTCAGTTGGTCTTCAAGAATGAAGATGAAGATGAGAAATTTTTCAGGTCCAATAAGGTTCAGAGTCCAACATATACATCAGCGGTGGAGTTGTTGAGATCAGTCTCCAAGTGGGATATTATTGGTTGTGGGGCTTGATTATCTTCCTGATTCATAGGTATTTTGTTTTCAACCCCGTTTATACCCCATGAAGTATTTACACCCCAGAAGTATGTACACTCTTCTCGACGGGGGAGTACAGAGGGGGGTTACCCCCTTTGTGGGGTCCGGGGGCAAGCGAGCCCCCGACGGGGGTTTGGGGGTGAACCCCCTGTAGAAAAAATTGCCTTGTAAATGTATATTGTAATTTCGTTGTAAATATAGACCGTTCATTATAAGGTCACAGATATAACGATATAAATTATGTTAGGGTTTTTTTCCCTAGAAGGAAACCCTCTGTTATGAGGGAAATGTATTGTGGCTATGCATGATGGATAATATTGTATTTTGAGATAGGAGACTGTGAAAGAATGAAGAGGAAGTTACAATGGTTTTGTTGTAGGTTGTATCCCTTCGATTGTTGGATAATAATAAAGGAAGGACCTGGCAATTTCTCTAGTGGACGTAGCCCACACTGGGTGAACCACGTAAATCTGTGTCTCTATTGCATTGTGTATCTTCCATGTTTTGTTTACGCATTTGTTTTATTTACCATAAATGATCCAAGAAATGGAAGAACAATAGAAAACAATAATATGAAGGATCAAAGAAACGCAAGATCAACATAAATGTTATGTTGATGTGCATCACGTTGACCGTGATCATGAATTTGGCGACTGAGTTTCCTGCGCGTGAAACCACCCAAGAGTTCAATTAAGTTCAGAAAGGGCGTTATACTCTCTTCTGGGTTTGTGGGGACTTTCAAAGTTGTGGAAGGGATAGGACCTATGGCCTATCAACTAGCCTAGCTTCTTTCTTTGAGGCGTATGCAATGTTTTTCTTGTATTTGTTTTATGACATTATGTTATTGATCCTACACATGTGATTGACATGAGTTCTTTGCGGGTGTCGGATGAGGGTGCACTCCTGGCGGAGCCAAACCACATTTTGGACCATCACATTCAACAACTACAGTGTCGAATAGTCGATCAGGTCAAGGTCCAGTGGGACAATTATAGTCCACACTCGTCTACTTGCAAGGACGCATATGATATGCGTGAGCGGTTCCATACTTATTTGATGGAGTAGACCTATAGATATTGTCAGATAGTTTATCTACTACATATTTATATATTGTACAACTTCAGGACGAAGTTTAAAACAAGAGGGGGTGTATGTAGCATCCCTCTCTTGCAATCACATGTTATTGACTTATTCTTGAGGACACTTGCATGCAAGTGATCTGGTTATAGTATGTGGTTATATATTTCGCTTATGGATTCTTATGATGATATTGATGAATTATGATTTATGTTGTTTTATATCTATGTATTCATAGATGTTATTGACGAGTTTCCCTTGAGTGTGCAGGACACTTGACAGTTGGAGGATGTCCATGGAATCAATGAACCTCCTTGGACTCTAGATTGAGTCAGGGAGTGGATTGTATTGGTTTGAGTTATTCATTTATGTATATGTGGCATATGATTGATTATATTATGATGTTGTTTATGGATCATTGACAGTGTTTCTTTGATGGATGCAGGCTCACAATTGCTTGCTAATCTGACTCACATAAGGAGTAAAGGGGCCATGCACAGAAACCAGATATTGAGGGAAAGGTGTGGCATCATCCCTAACACAGCCTACTAGCACTCTCATCGTGCCTCGAACTGTAGGTTAACAATTACCTAGTTTGATAGATCCACAATGTTGTGAGGGTAGACTGAGACATTCACTCACGAAGATTTCTAAGTGGTGCACAATAAGGCAGGGTCCTTATTCCCTATAAGGACTTAGTCTCTCATAGGATCACTTGAATGGAGAGTTGACTCCAAGGGTTGGACAACTACCAAAACCAGTCAAAGGTGAGTGACACCCTTGGAGCATGGAGTGTGTCTTGAAGGGCACGCTGTGTAATTAAAATATGAATAAAAGGCGAGTGGCACCCTTGGAGCATGGAGTGCATCTTAAAGGGCATGTCGTGGTATTTAAAAGGGTGAGTTAATGAATCTAGGTGGCCTAGAAAACATTGAGCGAATGTTACACCTGTAAAATCTCGAGCACTGCCGAATTAATTAATTAATTAATTCATTAATTAAAGACTGAATTTATTAATCATAATTCCTAATGGTCTAAGCTTTTGCAAATAAAATTTTAACTAAGCCTAAGTCTAAGTTAATGAGAGGACAAAAACTAAATTACAAATTAGATGAAATAAGAAAAAGGTAAACCAACTTAAGATGTTAAGAGAGATAAAATAAATCTAAAAAAAATAATACAATACACATGTATGCATAAAATACCAAATTAGAAATTAAAATAAGAAAGGAATAAAGCATACAAGAATGTGTAAGCATAGAAAGGTATCTAGATTCTATTCTAACTAGAGAATAGTCCTATTTTAACTCAACTTCGTTTTAGAAAGACGTCAATCATAAATGGGAATTAAAAGGAATAAAGGGACAACTAGGAGTGATTTTATAAGCGCGTTTAGGATGGGTGAGGGAAATTGACTTTTAATTAAATTAAATTGTGGATTTATTGGTACAACTAAGGGAACGGGTGAAATAACTCCTAATTAAATTTAGAAAAAAACAAATTAAATGTGAAAATGGAAAGTTGTCACTAAGGAAATTATATAAAATAAATGGTTGAGTGGAGAAATGGATCACACTGGTTATGGGCAAGGTTATGCTGCAAAAATTTTGATTGGTTTTACTTGTGAGAGTTGGGATACCCAGCTTGAGAGAGAGTGGTGGCTCTACCTTTCGAGGCGAGCTAGGAGCTAGAGGGTTATGGTTGTGTGTGTGTGGCCCCTTTGCAGTTCGGAGGGCTAAGGGGGAAGAAGAGTACCCCTAGCATTGGTTGGGAGGTATCGGTGAAGTCTCAACTGTTAGAAATAAAACAAAGGAAGGGAACATTAGTCGCCAAAGATCGTCTTCAAGCCTATCTTCGCCATTCACGGTAATTTCATTTTGAGTTGCATTGTATTGAATTTAAATGTATAATGTAGCCTTAATATCTCGCACAACTATATTGTAATTTCTATGATTATATTGTAGTATTTATCACAAGTCTGTGTGAGATCTATGAAGGAATTGTTGCCTTAGAATCTCAAGGTAAATCTCTGGCATTTTTGTAAATTTTATTTTAATTCGACATAGTGGAAATCTCTATTCAATACCCTTCAGTTTACCCCAAATTTGCCATGTAGATGCTCTACTTTGTTATGTTGCTCAAGATATTTTCATGTAGATGCTCTACTTTGTTATGTTGCTCAAGATGTTTTTGGGCATAGTACTGGCCATCATGATTTGATTAGGGACCTTCTTGAAATCCTTACATTTAAGAGCGTGGCCCTGTGACGCAGCTACAACGGTAATAACAAAAAGAAACTATCGTATAGGCTCTTCTTCCATCTCCTTCTAGGGTTCTTGTATGTGCATGCTACCCAAGTGTTTCCCGCTGCAACGAATTTTTGTTTAGAATGCAACCAGTTATTTCTCTGCCATGAATTTACTCCTAGAATGTAAACCATTTATTTCTCTGCCACGAAATTATGCAACCATTTATTTCTCTGCCACGAAATTATGCCCTAGATTACACCCAACCCTTGTGATTCATTAAAATGAATTGGTTGTTTCTCTGGGTGAATTTCCTGTAGCGTTTACCTTCATCAATTTTTTACAGTGTTCCAGAAAAACAAGTTATGTCCTTGCAGCGTTTTTACATTTCAAAGCTGCCTGAGATGAAGGTGAGTTTGTCCTTAGGAATTGTCTTCCTTTGTCTGAGAAAAATGAATTATCTGCTATTGTGTGGGAAAATTTCATTTTCTGCCATCATCTAAGAAAAACGAATTGTCTGAGAAAAACAAAATGTCTGGCATTGTCTGAGAAAAATGAATTGTCTTCCATTGTCTGAGAAAAATGAATTGTTGGAGAAAAGCGAAATGTTTGCCTTTGTCTAAGAAAAAAAAATTGTCCACCATTGTCTGAGAAAAACGAATTGTCTGCCATTCTCTGAGAAAAATGAACTGTCTTCCATTCTCTGATAAAAACGAATTGTCTGAGAAAAATGAAATGTCTGTCTTTGTCTAAGAAAAATGAATTGTATGCCATTGTCTAAGAAAAATGAATTGTCTGAGAAAAACGATTCGTCTACCATTACGCTGCCTCTTCCAGTAAGAAGCCTGTGTATTTTTTTTTTGCCCACCGTAAGCTTCAACTTAGAATTTAGATAACCCTTCTAATGTTTGGCATATGCACGCCACGGATTGGAGCTCCAGAGCCTTAGTGCCTTCCTTGAAACATCTACCATCTAACTTAACTCCCAACGAGATGAGTGCCCAACCACGATACATATTGACTTGAGTATTTTTCTCTTAAAAGGATCATTTGTATTTTAGCCTATAACTTCTACCATCTCAACAAGTTCGGCTCACCTTAAATCCCTTTTTATTTGAATGGTACTTTAACTCGAGATATCATTTAAAATAAAACAAGTTTGGGTCTTCTTTAACTTCTTTAAATGGAATTGTAAGGCAGTGCTGAATCCCTTCTATTATTTATTTAAGATTGATACACTTATATATATATATATATATATATATAAGTGCATAGTCGAAGTCTTATTGTAGTAACCTAGCATGATGTTCATCATAGTTTAAAAGGAATTGTAAGCAAACTAAAATCTTATGTATCCACCTTTTATGATTGACTCTTGGTTCACCAAAGGATGTTCAATTTTAAGTAGTACTTAAGATGATTGATCATTTACAGGATCTTCCTTTGGGAACTGAATTTTAATGTGAGTTCATATTTCTTCACTTGAAGAAGGTTGGTTCTACAGATAGGGGCTTAAAGGGTAGTGTATTTTAATATTTATTCTATCTATATAAAGGGTTTCCTAGAATAAAGGATATCATAATCGAGCCACTGAAGGGATGTGCGTATTATTGAAGTTGTATCACTTGATAAGCATTGATTGACCATGAATAAAAATGACTTGACATTATGATAATATTAATTAGATCATTATCTCATAACAAGATGGTACCTATGTTCATATGCATCTTATCAGTCCTTATGTACTCCCTTTGACTCATTGTACTAATTTTGATTGAAGATCGACTGATTTTAGTATTTAATCTAATTGCAACATGAAAATAACTTTGATGATTACCCTCGCACCATTTATTTGTGGTTATGTATGATTTCCTTAGAACTAGATTTCTTGTGTGCATTGAATAATGTTGACATATGGCTAATTAAGTGATTTGATTACTTGTGTGCCATGAAAAACGTTAATGTGTGACTGATACAGTATTAGATTCCTTTGCACCATGAAAATGAACTGATAACTTCTCTTGTGCCATTAAAATGATGTGATGTATGTTGAATTGAGTTGATAGATTCTCTTGCACCATGAATTTAATGCATTTATGACTGATTTTGTAATTAGATTACGTGTTCCTTGTAGATAGCATTGACGATTACCTTTGCACCTTGAAAATAAGTTGACAATTAATCATACCTTAATAATTATGTGGATGTGTGATTTTTTTTAGAATGGTTACTCATGTGCCTTGGAAGATATGTGATGTGTGATAGATTAAGTATTTATATTCTCTTGCACTGTTGAATTTATGTTGATTTCTCTTGCGCCATGAAAATAATGCAGATGCATGGTTGATTTATTTCTTAGATTCTCTTGTGCCATTATAATAATGATGATATGTGATTAATTATGGGACGTAGACACCTCCTTGTTCATCAGAACAATCACCAGCCCTGAGACCTTAAATGGTCAAAATCAATCGGATGAATCTTGGGCTTGAGCATTTCTTATGTGTCTTGGAGGTCCTAACCATGCAGGATAGGTTGGGCGGGTAGTTCTTTATTCTTCAGCGATCTGGTTGATCATTGTTTATAATTTGCTTCAGCCAATTTGATGTGTTGAACTGTGTCACTAATTATATTTATGTGTTTTTAAAGCATCACTATCATTTATGTTGATGCGTTGGTTGTGTCGTTATTGATTACGATGTTGAGTCATTGTGTATGTGTTGTATTGTGTCGCTTTTATTTATGTTAAAGCAATGATTATGTGTCATTTTAGTTACGATGATGTATGTTGTTATTATGTTGTAACGAATTTAATATCCTAGTGCAAAACAAAAACAAAAATTATCAATTGTGCTTCGTTTTTCCTAGTCATAAAATGGAGGGAGCGTTACAGCACCAGGAAACTGGTCCATAGTGACTAGGCATATAATCATAAGGATTAGGTAATGTAGTGTGCACACACTACCCATCTATCCCAATGCTAGGAAACACCTCCAACCACATAGGTTGGCCCACCAACTTGAAAAGATGGGTAACGCGTTGACCCTAAAGGCTCGACATCTACTGACCTTGTCTAAGGTCATGCTAACTAGTGCCTCACTCAGTAACCTGTGTACTAGACTATTTTACTGGAGTAGAAATATCTCAGCATACCAGACTATTTCACTGGAGTAGCTATGCATACCAAACTATTTCACTAGAGTATAAATATCTCATGTTGTTATCTACTCATCTATAGCGAGATACTAGAGCTTCACTTCTCCCTTATGCACCATATATCTGACATAATAGTACTTGATCTCGATATTCTTGTAATTGTCATGAAACATCGGGTTCTCTGTCAACTTCACACAAATTTGGTTGTCACATTAGATACAATTCGCCTCTAACTCAAGATCAAACAATCATGCAAGCAGCTTTCAAGGCCACATTACTTCATCGCTAGCTAAACATGTTGCTATATACTCTAGCCCAGTCGTATTGAGTGCCACATTCATATGCTTCATGTTAAACCATGAGATCATATATGTTCCCAAACTAAAGCAACATCCATATGTACTATTTTGTTCTGCAACATTATCGGCCCAATTTTAATCAGTAAAGCCTTGTAGGCTTATCTCACGATCTGAGGCATATCTAAGTCCATAATCAATTGTACCTTTTAGGTACCTCAACACATGTTTTCCTACAATCAAGTGAACACCTCTAGGTTTGACCATATATTGAATCAATGTGTTCACCGCAAAACATATATATGGCCTTGTGTTCATTAAGTACATCATTGAACCAATCATCTGTCTATACATGGTGGCATCCACTGTCTCTGAAGATGTATCACTCAATAAATTCATATTCATCACCATCAGTGTAGGAATGGATTTAAAATCCATCATTCTGAATCTCTTCATAATATCTACAGTATATTTTCCTTGGTTAAGGAAACTCTCACTCAGTCTCTACCATACCTCTAGACCCAAGAAATAGTGCACCATACCAAGGTATTTCATCTTGAACTCTATAGAAATATTCATATTGCACTTAGTGATGAGCTTCTTGGTCCCTGTTAGAAACAGTTCATCTACATATAATAGTAATATCATTGGTCCACCATCCACAACCTTGTAGTAAGGGTTGGAGTTTGTTTTACTCTTGGTAAATAGCAAGCTCATCAGGAAACTGTCGGATCTGAAATATCATGCCCTGGGTACCTTCTTAGGCCCATACAGATATTTCTTCAATATACAAACATGAGACTCCTTCTCATGTATCTATGTACACTTCTTCTAGCTATTGGAGCAAGTGTCTCATCATAATCTTCTCCCTCTTGTTGGGAGAATATTATGGCCAGAAATTAGGCTTTGTACATCTTTATGTTGCCATCAGTATCATTTTAGATCAATTTGGAAGTCACCACTGACTTCCCTTCTGGTCTCAAGGAAAAAATCTATATCCCAGTCCTTTTGACTGCCTTCCTCCTATGTCATTGAAGCAAAGTTTACTGAAATAAGGGAATCCTCCCAGGAGATCTCACATCTCCTAGAAGTCTATGAAGCTACAATCTAGCCTCCTCAACTCATGGCACATGTCTGTCAGTACTAGAGGACGTCCCTCTCTCCCATCTGAATCTGAGGAGGAATACTTTCTGAATGAAAGTCTCTAGGCCACTGACTCTCTTTGAGATCAGATTCACTCTAAGTCTCCATGCTCCCTCTGAAGATCGACTCCCTCTGAGTCTATATAATCTTTGGATCCATCTTCTCCCTCTGTATTTGATGATCTCTTTTGAATTCTAATCTCCTATGAATGGTCCAGGGGAGGCTGCTCCTCCCTACTAGATCATGATGGATGACTTCTCATGAATTCTAGATCCTTTTGAGATGGTACATGGTGTGTCCACCTGCCTCACCACTAGTGTATCTATCTGTTCATTCTCATGATATGGCTAATCGATTCCATATATGTATTTAAATCCTACAAAGTGTCACGGGACCATGTTGGTCTCTTCCTGGTTACTACAATGATTTTGGGTAGACCCTTATGGCTCTACTAACTCTTCTTGATGATCTGAAGAGTGATCAACCACACTAGAGGGATTTGTTTGGTCATATTTGGATCCTTATTCTCTTTACAATCAATCTCCATATGTGGTACTTTGTATCTCGCAAAAGTACCCTTCCTTCCAGAAGGTTTTAACTTCGTCCTCTTTTTCTTTGGCACATGGATGTGTACAGTCATGTATATAACTTCTTATCTGGATAGTCTGCTCCATGTCTCAAACTAGAGACCATCTAATATGTTTCCTCCTGCAACTGTCACAATATCTTCCCTCACAGTTATCACCTGTGACCTACCCGTAACAAGACCAACAACAAGGGAAAACAATAGACAAGAATAATACTCTTATAATAATAATAAAAGAAATAATGAGAACAATTGTCATAGTAGCTCCTTCTTAGAGCTATCACTTATGACCTTCCTGGGACAAGAGCCAAAATATAAAAAAAAAATGTAATAATAAGAAATAGAAACAACACTCTTCCAGTGTTGTGACCAATATGTGCAAATTGGAAACTTATCAATTTAATCAATTAAACCTGGAACCTAGAGTCTTATCTTCAAGAATGACTGATGTTTCTTTTCTTCGGAGTCTCCTTCACTCAAGATGACAAGTATTCTCCCCAACATGTCCATTTTACTAAGACAATATGATTTCTTTAAAAAAATTTGAGTTAGAGAATATTATGCAATTAAACTCTAAAATATCAACCTCAATCAACCTAAACTTTGACTAAGTTCAACTTATAACTTTAACTTTGACCAGAAATAATCATAACTTTAATAGATAAAAATGCAACCTAGTTGTTCATAAGATCACAATAATTCGATAACAGCTAGAGGCATATCAAAATAATCAAACCTGGAGTGTGTTGTTCCTCTGAATATGTTGGATCTGAGATCCCTTTGAATCTACATTTTTTGTTGCTTGGACAATAGATCCCTTCTCCTGCAAACACCCTCAAGATAGTGATATAGTTTAAACATATACAATTACATACCTCTGGCAGTAGCACCGCCATATGGCAGCAATGGAAAGTAATGACGAACCCAAAAATTTCAAAGTGCTCCAACATGCAATCTGAATATCATTGATGTGCTAGGGTAGCGTGCACTAGGACAACCACAAATTAGTCCCAACACTTCACTGAAAGTGCCCAATGAATTTGGGCTAGGGTTTGTTGTTGTTGCAAAACCAAAAACCCTAATTGTCGGAAGAATGGCCAATGAGTTGATCTAGATCAAGAATAATTTCAGAATCCTTTCAAAAAGTTATCATTAAATTCGCTGGACCAGAGGAATTGCAATTGGCATGAAGAAACAAACACTACAATTGCAACTGGTACTACAACTGCAATTGGCACTGCAGTTGCAACTGGAACTACAACTGGCACTGCAACTTTGGAAGATTATAGATCTGATCCAGGGAAAAGATGCACCCTCCTTAGGATACCATCATAGTGGGTTCAATAATTTCTCAACGAGCTTGACAATGGGGGAAACTGAGGATCTTCCTTCCAGCAGTTAGACTGTTACAAAGGAAACCAACTCTGATACTATGTTAAAATTTTGGTATGCTCGTTTAACCATAGTGATCCGTATTTTATGAGCAGAATGAAATGAATACAAATTATTAAAAGATGCTTAACATAGAATAACATAGATACATTAAAATTGGTTTTTTATTCAATAAGAAAATAAGTTGAAACTGTAAAATGCAGCGAAAAACAAGCTTGTTGGAATGGTGGCGGCTTATCTCTGAGAAGAGATGTGATGGCTGCACTCATTCGCAAGAAGATTATTACAATGAGGCTCTGAAGGCCTTTTTACAATAAATAGGAATTTCAAACACCCTATACATCCAAAAACCTAACCCTAGGAGATGAAGCGCCAAAAGTCATGTGGCCCCGTTTGGGTAAGTTAGTACATCAACTTCTCAGGGTCGTAATTGTTGCATACGATCTTTGTTTTACGTGCACGATAGCCCGTTGGAAAGGTATCGTCAAGGAGATTAATTTTGGGGGATAAATTAGAACCTTTTTTTATCATTGAGAAGCTCAATCTTGAAAAACGTTCATTTAGGCCCTCAAAATGGCCCCAAAAGTTAAAAACTGCTAAAAATAGTAAATTGTCAAAATTGCCAGAAAGTTGTTCTGAGCGAGTTAGAAAACGTGTGTGGCCACCAATATCCAATTGGATCAATCCTCTCTCCTTATGAAGCAATGGTATCCATTGTGTTTATTTCCCCCATCAGATGAGGAAATTTCTATTGAATTTTGCTCGGGGTGAGCCACTTGCCTTGGTGTAGGAGTTGCTCTGCTTTGACGACTCGATAAAGTTGGATCCTTTGTTCTCGAGTGCCCTTGATTTGTGTGTCCACAATATGATCATTGGATTCCTGTTATATATAGTCATGGTTGATATCTATTGGTTTCAACTTCTCTGTTATCTATGAGGTGTCCAATAATGGTGGGAAATATGGCTGAAGGAGAGCCACGTTGAAGATTGGGTGCAAGCCAAGGAAAGGGGGAATGTTGAGCTCAAAAAAAAATTCACCCATAGCCTTGGTGATGGTGTATGGCCCATAACAGAGTGTGAGAACCTTCCGATGGGGACCTATAAGGCATTCTTTTTGCAAGTGTAACCAAAATTTGTCTCCCACCTGAAACTTATGTGGCACCCAATGTTGATCATGGCATTTCTTGTACTTGGATTTAGACTTTTGTAGAATATCATGAACATGTTGGTGGATTTGTTGGATCCAGTCAATGAACTAGGTGGCTTTATCCGATTCTAGTGGAACAGGGGATGAGTCGGTCGAGAAGGTCACCAGGGGTAGTGCAACATCCATGGGGCCCAATGGTTGGAATCCCAACCCCACCTGAAAGGGGTTGTAGCAAGTTGAGCTATGTAGGGCTCAATTGTAGCTATGTTGGACATAGGGAAGACTCTCATCCCATGTGCGGGGGTGTTTTAAATTGTACATGCGCAAGATATGTATGATCATCTAATTGACGACCTCATTTTGGCCATATGTCTGGGGGTGGAAGGCAGTGGATTTGTCGAGCTTGGTATTCAACAGTTACCAGAGGATCAACCAAAATGTGTTGAGGAGCCGACTGTCACAGTCTGAGATAATGGTTTGTGGGATCCAAAAATGTACCCATAATCATTCAAATAAGAGCTTGGCAGTGGCTTTTACTATGGTTTTCTTCTTATAGGCGGCTAGAATCGCCATCTTGGAAAAGTGATCAACAAACACAAAAACACAGTCATTTCCCCTCTTGGTGGACTGGAGGACTGGCATGTAGTCCATTGAGATGGATTCCCACGACCTGTCAGGAGTAGGCAAAGGGGTGTACAGGCCCTGTTTCTTAGTGCTCGGTTTGGAAATAGCATAGGTGGTGCAAGACCTGATATACTTGTTGACACCATGTCGAAGTTTCTACCAGTAGAAATGTTTATGCAGCACTCCCACTATCTTTTCGATGCCAAAGTGTCCTACCACCCGATTGTAGTGAGCTTCCCAAATCATCTTCGCACACTCTCTTTATGGAACACAAAGATGGCCTAGACGACACAACAACCCATCTTGAAGATGGAAATTAGCGACCACTAAGTTGTTGCCCAACATTTGGTAGGTGGTGGAGAAGTCAGGGTTTGTCTCGTAGAGGTGGGGCCATTCGGAGGTCTCATGGCCACAAGAGTTTAGCACCGTGGTGAGTTTCGCGATAGGAGGTCAGCTAAGGCAATCAAAAACTCGATTGGTACTTCCTATTTTATACTTGATGTTGAGATGGAACTATTGTAAGCATGTGGACCACTTCTGATGGAGGTCATTATGCAATTTTCCTTGGGTATGCATCAACTGTAGTGGCTTGTGATCAGTGTGGATGATTGTCTCCTTCCCAAGAATGTTATGTCTCCACTGGCAGAAGGCTTGCACAATGGAGTACATTTATTTTTCATAACTAGGGTACTTACAGACAACATCTGATTGTGTCTGACTATGATATGCCACAGGGTGGTCGTGTTGAGTGAGAATGATGCCCACAACATAGTCTAAAGCATATGTCTCGATCTCAAAGGGATGTTGTAGGTCCGATAATGAAAGTACTGGGGATGAACACAAATGCTTCTTCAATTCATCGAAGGATTGTTTTTGAGACAAGCCCCACACAATGTTTTCCTTACCGCCACCTCTGGTTACTTGGTTGAGGGCCCATGTGATATGAGAGAATCCCAACACGAACCTGCGATAGAAATTAGTGAGACCCAAGAAGATTTGAAGTTCAGTGAATGTGGTTGGGGATGGCTAGTCACAGATGACCTGGATCTTGGTTGGATCCACATGAAAACCATTTTGATCAACGATGTAGCCTAAGTAATGGACCTTGTCCATGTCGAAGGATAATTTTTCCAAGTTTGCATATAGTTTGTGTTGTCGCAGGGTGTGCAGAACCTATTGAATATGCTGCAAGTGTTTCGCCCAAGTCTTGTTGTAGATGAGGATGTCATCCAGATACACCACTACAAAAATATTGGTGAAAGGTCATAGGATATCGTCCATCATCCTCATAAAAGTTGTTGGATCATTTGTCAAACCAAAGGGCATGACCAGCCATTCAAAAAGACCTTCTTTTGACTTGAAGGTGGTCTTCCATACATCTGTTTGTTTTATTGGGACCTGGTGGTATCCAGACTTCAAATCAATCTTACTGAAGTATTTGGGCCCCGTGAGCTGATCAAGGAGGTCGTTTATTCGAGGAATCGGGTACCAGTTTCGGACTGTGATTTTATTCAGGGCCCAGTAATCAATGCAAAGACGCCAGGTCTCGTCTTTCTTCTTCACACGATCGGGCTCCCACAAGGCGATGAGCTGCGACATATGTGCCCCTTGTAGAGAATTTCCTGGATCTACCTCTTCATCTCCTCATTTTCTAACAGAGATCGGCGATAGACTGGCCCATTGGGTAGCAGTGCACCTAGGATCAGATTGATGGGATGCTTGACTTAGCAGTGTAGAGGTACCCGGTAGGAGAGGAGAATATATTTGAGTATTCTTCCATGACCTTATCCACTTGATTCTATTGTGTGGAGAGATCGGTCGTGGAGGCCCTATATGTGGTTGCGATCTTTCTCTCACTCTGAGAGCGAATCATGAAGAAGACAAAGTTCTTGGTCTAGGATATGACCTTCCTGCATTTCTTGGAAGAGATCAAGGAAATAGCACTAGGAGGGACAACCTTGCGTATCATGTACAATTTCCTGTTCAAAGTAATAATAACACTACAAGGCATAGACTCATATACATCATGATGTTTCCATAAATAAGGTTGGCCCAAAAGAACATTAAAAAATTAGAGAGGAGAAACATCACACAATACCCCATCTTCGAAGGGCTTGATGTCGTACGACAGTCGACACTGTTGGTTGATGGGGATATCGATTCCTTGGAAGAGCCATCTAATGGTGTAGAGTTGTGGGTGGGGAATTGTCGGCAAGGTCAGCCTCTTAAAGACCTCTACTGAGATGAGGTTCTTTTGGCTACTTCTATCAACGATGAAGTGCAGCGGGGTGCCTTTTACCCACATTTGTGAATGGAAGAGGTTCTCACCTTCTTCTGGCTCGTCTGGTTCACCAGGTTTTAGCTTGGTGGTAGCAACGGTGGCACTGGGTTCCGTGTTAATGATCAGTCTTCCCCTTTCTAGTTCTGACTCAGAGTCAGAACATGCATCTGATTTAGAGTCTATCACTTCGACCACCAACGACTTCTTTGAGTGGCAGTCAACAGTGTTATGCCAAGGTCTCTTATGGATGTCACACCACTTCCCGATATATTTCTTTGTCTTTCCAGTTTCCTTCTTTGCTTGTGGCTTGGACTAGTTGTTCTAATACTATCCATATTTTCTCTTTCCTTTGTTCTATGGGTTGGGGCCACCCCTTCTTGGCTTTTGTTGTGTGGGGTTCCCAAGCCCAAATTTTTGCGTCTTTTGTTTGAGCTTCTGCTCGATTTTGATGACATATTGGTAGGTCGCGTCCAAGGACGAGATGTCTAGAAATTTCATTTCGGTATGGATGTATCTATGCAGAGCACCACGATACTTGAGAACCAGATGTCACTAGGAATATTTGATACCCAGCTTGGTGCACAAGGTATGGAAGATATTTGTGAACTATGGCACTACGTGGTCTCTTTCTTGCTACAGTGTGGTCCATTTGGTATACAATTCGTCATAACTTCCGACAGGGTAGTATTGTTCCTTAACAACATCCATGAAGGATTCCCAAGTGGCCATGACTATAAATAACGAGGTTTCCTTTGTTTCCTTTTGCTCACAAAAAATTTCCCACCAATCTTTGACATGGGGAATGGCTTTGAGGAGTGCAAAAGTAATCTTTTCTCTATTCGAAAAGTTATGGATAGAAAAATACCCTTCTAGTAGATTCAACCACTTGTCTACAAAGTTTGCGTCTATCTCACCTTCAAATATAGGAATATAAAAGTTTATTTGTACCTTGAAGGGGGCGGCGTGTCCGCTCGAGGAAGATGTGTCACTTGTTGGTAGTCGTTGAAGGATATGTATGAAACTATCCATAAGCTCGTTCCTCTGTTGCATGAGGGCTTCCTCAAGAAATTTTTTGAAAGGATATCCTATCCCATCTTCTTTATTTTCTCCTGTCATGAGAGGCCGCTTGGGCATGTGAGAGATTTTTTCCTCAAGAGAAACAAGCTCGAGACACAATTCTTTGTACCCTGGCCTCATTGGGGACATGCATTAATACGACAAGGAGCAGACCGCTCTGATACCACTAATCCGGATTTTATGACTAGAAGGAAATGAATACAAATTATTAAAATATGCTTAACACAAAATAACAGAGATACAATAAAATTGGTTTTCTATTCAATAAGGAAATAAGTTGAAACTGTAAAATGCAGTGGAAAACAAATTTATTGGAATGGTGGTGACTTATCTCTGAGAAGAGATGTGAAGGTTGCGCTCATTCGCAAGAAGATGATTACAATGAGGCTTTGAAGGCCTTTTTACAATAAATAGGAATGTCAAAAACCCTAGACATCCAAAAACCTAACCCTAGGAGATGAAGCACCAAAAGTCATGTGGGCCCCGTTTGGGTAAGTTAGTACATCAACTTCCCGGGGTCGTAACTTTTTCATATGATCTTCGTTTTAGGCACACAATAGCCCGTTGGAAAGGTATCATTGAGGAGATTCATTTTGGGAGCTCAACTAAAGCCTTTGTCTATCATTGAGAAGATTGATCTCAAAAAACCTTCATTTAGGCCCTCAAAATGGCCCCGGAAGTATACCTAAGTTATTTATAACAATGTAAATCATCCACATATTAACTATTCAACAATGCAACATTTTACTACATTTGAAAATGAAATAAAATAAGAAACCATTTTATTATATATGAATAACAGACCCATTATCATACAAAAAGGGACAATGTAAAGGTCCAAGATAATCAAATTGCAACCAATGTGCAATTGTTACATTTATTGGTAACATGTCCTCATGCAATTGGGACAATATATCGAGTACATTAAACAAAGTTCTTGATTTTCAGAGACGAGTATTCCAAAACATACAACTTGCAGTGATATTCAATTATATTGATTTGCATTCATCAATTGAACTGTTGTCATTGCTCGAGCTGTGTGAATACCTCATTTCTTCATCAATTGTAGGCAATATTGTACTTTTGTTATTTAACCTAATGTTTTCTTGATTGACTTGTATTTTATGTTCTTCCCCTTCATCTTCCATCTACAATCATAGAAACAAAATGTAATAAGTATATCTACATTTATATATAGTAGGATATACAAGATTGTGTAAATCAAAAAACATACCTGACACCAAGTCTTTCATAAACAATACACATTCTTTCGAAGCCATGCTTCATGTATTCTCTCAAAATATCCTATGTTGGCTACATTCCATACTTTTTTCTTGCACGTTTAATATGCCATGACAAAGCATAGTCAACATGATTAATATAAAGTTTTCTTGTTGTTTCATTAATTATAAAACAAGGGAAGTTAAACAACATTTCTACTTACAAATTGTTCAATTAAACTCTCATATTTCAACATATACTTATAACCCATACTTAAACCAATGTTTATCAGTTCATGGGTTGGCTCCTCTTTGTATGTTAGCACCTATTAGAAGACATTCATGGACAAGTAAAAATTAATTATTTAAATATAAAGATCATAGAAAACATGAAATCTTAAGAAATGATGAAAACTTAAATACCCACAAAAATTTTGATCAACCCTTTTATTCATAGTCATCATGTCTTATGTGTTTAATGGGTTCTATTTTATTTATTTATTTTTTTTCCGTAACAAAACAATTGAAAATTATTATTTCACACGATAATTAAATTTGATGTACATAAAAGAATAAATAAATGATTGCATACCTCTGATGCACATTGTAGTTGGGATGGCTCCTCTTGCGTCACAATTATGTTCATTTCTTTTACCATCTTCTTCTACACATTTTTGGACATCCCTACTGGCATGTCTTGGTTTTCTCCTTGTTTGTCCCTTGGAATTTTCAAAATCTCCCACAAAAAAAAAAACTAGGAATCACTAGATATAAAAATAACTTAGTTTTTACATAATAAGATATCGATGTGTATAATGACTTAATACGCCCTGAGGTGTCAACCATATTTCTATGCATCGGTGCATCAATTATATATATATATATATATATATCCATCGGTACATTATAAAAGTTTTATTGTGAAATTGAATTTGAATTCAACAGATGTTTTATGAATTAAAAAAAGAATGGCTTCCTAAGTATTGTTTATTACACACCGTCGACCTGTGAACAAATTTAAGACATGGTAGTTTCCATATAAAAAATAGTATTATTTTCATTTTAAACTCAACGATGTTCTCTATAAGAAAATGTGCCTAGATGCTTATCTATGTACAATATGCATTATCCACTGCAAAAGGTTTTTTTTTTTAATATTGTTTCTAATTTAAATTAAGCTGTGTTGTTGACATAAAAATATACATCAGTGTGCTTCCTATGTAAAGAGCGCACTATTAACTGTGAAGGCGTTTAAAAAAAAAACCAGCGACAGGACGGTTTCAGATCCAATGCAATGAGTGTTTTCATTGCAGTGGATAGCAAATGCTCATATATAAATAAAAAAACCCTATAAAAAATTTAATTAAAAATAATTCTCTTTGTGAAATATAGAAAGAGAAAGTAAAAAAGCAGTGAGGAAATTAGAGCTTACAATACTGAAGGTAACTATGAAACCGTTTTTTTTTTGGGGGGGGGATGCATTGAAAATTGTTTGAATCAAATAGTGGAAAGATTAAGATGATTAATAGAATAAAGTCATGTACCTGAAATTTATCCTCTGCAGATTTCTATTTGATCTATAGTAATCACTTTCAAATTTGGCTCTTCAAAAAAAATCTACCCACTCTGAAGTCTTTGTTGATAAAACTCTGTTTCAAAAATATACCTTCTAAATTTTGGCTAAAAAATAAAAGAATGAATAGGGTTTTCATTTATAAACACAAAAATTAAAATTCCCGCTCATTTTTTCGTTGTTTATTTTGGTACATTGATAATAAATGCACATGCACTATTTTTTTAAAAAAAACTTACATTTTCGGTGCTCTATACAGTGAATAGTGCACCAGTGCAGCATATACATACAGTGCACCGATTTATTTTTCGTAATAAATTTCAACCCATTGATACTAAGCGTGTGTTATTTTTATAGCTTACTTCAATCAGTGCATTATACATTTACAAATGCACTAGTGTGGTATATAAATAATAATGCACCATAAAATAGTTTAATTTGCAAAATGTAAATGCAAACATCAACATTTAAATTTTGCGAAGGTTTTTCTTTGTGGAGGAAATAACGGAGGTCAGTATTCGATCCTCCGCTCAATTAAACACACTGGTGCATTTGGTTTATCCATATGCATAGATGCATATTTATATGATTAAGTGCACAATTCATTTATATAAGTTATTTAAAATTTTGCTTGAAGTTAGATTGTTCTACACTTCCCAAGATAGTGATTTTGGATCAAATGCAAGAAAAAATGAATTATAATATCAAATGGCCAATTCTTTAGATTCTAGCTCATTACATATCATTGGAAGTCCTTCAAGTTCTCTGACGTCGATTGCAATATGTTTAAATTTTATTCATAATTAATTTATCTCATTGAATTTATGTTATTTATGCAGGTGCAGTTGAATAATTGTTCATTGAATTTTGCAGGATCAAGATTTGGGATCGAGTTCAAATGCTCAAGATATTCCAGTAGTCCCAAAAATTCGCAAAATCTTATCAAAATAAAGATACCAAAATTACATGTTTGATGAAAATGGATAATTGTTTTACCCTACCAATCGTAACACTCCATCTTCTAGCAACCAACCTAGGTCAACGATATTACACGATGAATTGGATCTCTTTATGTAGAGAACCATGTAGGGCATAAGAAAAAGATGATTGAGCAATTGTATTTTTGGATTTTTAATGGAACTAATGTAAATGTATTGCTTAATTCAACATTATTTTATAAATTGGTTGGTTGCATGTTTATTATTGGGAAAAAAATGTGTAATATTCCAGATATAAAAAATTATGCAGAACATAAATAAATAGCTAGAAATGGTAGATGAACAATAGTATAACCAGAACAACACCAAGATAATACATAACACCATATATAGCACTTTGATTACCGAGATCAATGTTCACTTGCCTCTTTGAGGGGGAAACCTCCAGCAGAGAAGAGCTCTATTAACATAATATCCAAGACAAAAGTTCTCATACCCTCGACTCTTATTTATACTAAATATGTCTATCAAAAGAACCATCTAGAGGAAGATCCTTCTAGAAGTGAAAGCTTCTATTAGGTCTTCTTACATTGTACTTTCTTATTGCTATGCCTTATTGATATTGACATTTATTACATGGAAATATATTATTCTACCTACATGAGGGGTTAGGTCCCTAGCATGTCCTCCCCCTTAAAAATAGCCTTGTCCTCAAGGCTTGAGATGGGGAAATTGTTGTAGAATGGTAGTTGGTTCCCAAGTGGCATATGTTGGAGTTGTATATTTCCACTGGACTAACACTTCCATGATGGTTCGTTGACGCAGTCGACGCTCACGTTGGTCCAAAAATGCTTGTGGTTGTATCCAAATGGAGCCTTATTTGTCCAACTCAGGAAGGTTGGTTTGAGTTTGGCACGTAGTTCCAATCACCTTCTTTAACAAGAAAACATGAAAAACAAGATGGATCTTATAATGAATGGGAAAATCTAACTAATAGGCCACCTTTCCCACAATCTTTAGAACGGTATAAGGACCATAAAATTTGGGCGCCAATTTCTGACAATGGTCATCCTTGAGGGAAGTTTGCTTGTAAGGTTGCAGTCAAGGAAACACCTCATCCCCTTCTGCAAATTGAAGTTCAGAGGGACTTTGATCTACTTGTTGTATCATGTGATTTTGGTCCATGACCAAATTCTCTTTGAGGGTACGGAGAATAGCTTTTCGAATTGTAAGTGTTTGGTCAAACGCCTGGACCTTAGAGACACCTGGCAAATATGATAGGACTGGAGGTGCATTTTGTCCATATACAGCTTCAAAAGGAGTCATTCGCGTAGCTGTATGGTACGAAGTGTTGTACCACCATTCATCTAGTGGTAACCATTAAGCCCATTGTTTCTTCCTTTTCGATGCAAAACACCTCAAATATGTTTCCAAACATTTGTTGACAACTTCAGTTTGACCATCAGTATGGGAATGATAATTTGTGCTGAGATGCAATTGGGTGCCTTTTAGCTTGAACAATTCTTGCCAAAAATTAGTGGTGAAAGTTGGGTCACAATCAGAAACAATAGAATGTGGCATGCCATGAAGTTTGAAGACCTAATCCATGAAAAGTTGAGCCACAGTAGATGTTGTAAATGGGTGTTGAAGAGCAAAAAAATGAGCATACTTGGAAAGACGATCAACTACCACCATGATGACTGATTTATTGCCCAATTTAGGTAAGCCAACAATAAAATCCATAGAGATATCCCGCCAAATAGCAGGTAGAATCCAAAGCAGTTATGGTGTGCCAGGAGATTTGATAGTTTCACCCTTCTTTCCTTGACACACATCACATTCAGCCACAAAATTACGAATGTCATGTTTCATACCCTCCCAGAAAAAATAATGTTCGACCCGATCATAGGTTTTGGTAAACTCGGAGTGCCTAGCTATGGGTGTAGCATGAAGCTTAGAAAGCACCGCGGATTTAAGTTTTGACTATTTACTTAAATACAAATGACCTTTGTATCGAAGCTCATAATTGAGCCAAGACTACCCTAGGGAAACTGGAGAATTGGACTACAATTGTTGTATCGGATACGAACTTTTGGGATCGTGTAGCCATTCCTGGTGAACATCTTGGAGCCAATCTGGTACAATGAAAGAGAGAGAAAAAAGAGACCCTTCATCTTCATATTTTCTAGAAAGTGCATCGACAACCACATTGTCTTTACCTTTTTTGTAAATGATCTCATAATCATATACAAAGAGATTAGTCACCCATTTTTGTTTCTCAGTGGAGGAAAGGCATTGTTCCATAAAATACTTGAGGCTTTGATGATCTGTCTTAATTTGGAAGCATTTCCCCAATAGATAAGGTCACCAAATATCCACGGCATGCATAATAGCCAACATTTCCTTTTCATAGATTGATTTTCCCAAATTTCTCTTGGATAGTTATTTGTTGGTAAAGGCCAAAGGCCGACCCTCTTGCATAAGGACAGTGCCAATTCCTTTCTCAGAAGAATCACATTCCAGGACAAAGGTCTTTGTGAAATTAGGAAGGGTTGGGACTGGAGTGGTGCACATGGCCATATTTAAGGTTTGAAAAGCTTGAGCAGCTGTTGAAGTCCAAGTGAAAGAATTATATTTAAGGAGTGCAATGAGAGGTGTCACAATATTTCCATATATCTTATCAAACTTGCGATAATAACCTGTTAAACCTAGAAATCCCTGAAAGATTTTGAGATTCTTTGGGTGAGGCCAATCTTGCATAGCTTCAATATTTTTAGGATCCACCTTGACAGCGTCCTTGCCAACAAGATGACCCAAGTACTCTACTTCTTAGGCGCTAAAAGCACATTTAGATTGTTTGAGGAAAAGTTGTTCTTGGTAGAGTATATGGAGAACTCTATCCACATGAGAAATATGGTCTATCTGGGTTTTGTTGTAGATGAGGATATCATAAAAAAAAACTAACAGAAAATGACGAAGAAAAGGACGGAAGACATGATTCATGAGGCTTTGGAAAGTGGATGGAGAATTACGCAAGACAAAGGGAATGATCAAAAACACATAGTGGCCCTCATGAGTTCTAAAGGAAGTCTTAGGAATGTCTGCCTCATTCATACGGATCTGGTGGTAGCCAGAACAAAGATCAAGTTTAGTAAAGAATTGGTCACCACTCAATTCATTCAAGAGGTCATCAATGACAAAAATGGGAAATGTGTCTTTAATGGTGAGTTTGTTGAGGGAATGAAAGTCAAGACACATGCACCAAGAACCTTATTTATTAAGGACCATGACCATAGGATAAGAGTAGGGCTCATACTAGGGCGGATAACACCTATGTTGAGCAATTCTTGAACCATTTTCTCAATTTTATTTTTTTGGGAAAAGGGGTGACTATAGGGACGGATATTGGGAGGAAGGATTCTCGGGACAAGGGGAATGGAATGATCATGAGTCCCTGGGGAGTGGAAAAAAACATTTTATGTTTAGAGAGGATGGATTGGAGTTCCTACGGCACAAAGGGTGTCTTAGTGGCTTGGATGGCATGGAGTTGGGAAATAATGCCAGAATGACCTTTTTTTAGTAGTTTTTCCATGCGATGGGAACTAATGATCTCCAAGGAATCAATGATGATGCCTTGGAACTTATATTGTTGGCCCTCTTGGTTGAATTGCATGGTTAATTCCTTAAAATCCATAAGAATGGGACCCAGATTCCTTAGCCATTCCACACCCAAAACAATGCCACAATCGCCCATGTCGATAGAAAACATATGAGATTTCAGATTGTATCCACCAATTTGGAGATGCACATTTTCACAACGCCCTCCACATTTCATGGACCCACCATTAGCAATCATGATTTGGAAATTATTGACTACACGGATATAGCAATTAGTTTCTTGGGCAATGCAACAATGAATAAAATTATGGGTGTTTCCACTATCGACAAAAATGATGACCTTCCTATGCTCTATTTAACCAATTAGCTTGAGGGTTTGGGGAGCAGAGAATCTAGTGAGATCATTTAAGGAAATGACTGGTTATACTTCAGGAGGGTCTAAGGGAGGGGTTATGTCTGTGGGTTCAGGTGACAGAGACACAAGGGGAGCCTCAACATCCTCTTCTAAAACATCCTCTGAGATGGCCATAAAAATATTTTTTTCCTTACACTTGTGTCCCGGAAAATATTTGTCATCACAATTATAACAAAGGCCTTTGATTTGGAATTCATCCATTTCATCCCTAGTCAATTTTTGGATCTTGTGTGGAGTAGAAGGAGGAGTGGTAGTTACTGGTTTAGTGAGAGGAATAAAGGAGGGTTTGTGGTTTTGAGAAGATACAACATGTTGTTCTTCCTTAGCTCTTTTAGTAGCATCCACCCAAATTTGAGGCCAAGCCATGTGTACATGAGCACGAATCTCATCCTTAAGGCCACTCATAAAACATTCTCAGAAAAAATCATCAAACATGCCCTCTATACGAAAATCCAGTCGCTCAAAAGAAACTATAAAGTCTTCCACTATGCCATATCGTTTCAACTTTGTCAAATGGCCTAAATGGTTGGTGTCTGTGTCAAAGAATTCATAAATATCTGCCACAAAGTGTGTCCAAGCCACATACCCTTGGCGGGCATTTTTTCTCCATTTCCACCATTTCCAACATTCTTGATCTAGATGGAGAACACCACATCGGATTTTGGCCAACTCATTCATAATTCCATACAAAGAGAAATAATGTTCCATTTGAGTTACCCAGCCAGTGGGATTCGATCCATCAAATTTGGTCACATCCACACGCGGAAGGCGTAGGTCATGCAAAAAGTGATGAGGATGAAAATTATAGGAATGAAAGGAATTTTCACCTTCGGTATGCAAAGGTGGGTCAGATAAGGGAAGATCTATAGGGATATGTAGCTTAGCACAGATCGTCGTAGCGACAGATTCAACCTAGGTAGTAATGTCTTGTTTCAGCTCTTGTCTAAGTTCCTCGATTGAGGTAGCGACTGAATTCACGATGGAGGAATGCATTTTTTGATTGATGGAGAGAATATTGGCATTGATTTGTCGCACTTATTGTTGGGTTTCTGTGAAATTAGAGTGCAAGGTATTGAAGCGAGCTTCCAAGTCTTGGCTACGGGTATGGTCCATGATGACTAGGGAACATGAAAAGGGGTGGGTGGGACCACACAGAAAATGGGTTATGGGTGAAGTGTATCACAATGATCAGGGTGACGAGGTAAATCCAATGGGGTAAAGCCCAAATAAGGGTGTTGGAAGGAGGTTGGGTCCACAAGAAAAAAATTGTTGAAAAATGATAGGTATGACTACGATCAGGGCGAAGAAAGAAAACCAATGGAATAGGTATCAAATAATGGTGCCAATAGGATCCAGACTTTATTTTATTTTATTTTTATCCTACAGAGTTATACTCGGATCTGAAGAATATTGCAGTTATGAAATGTCCAAATGATTAACAAAAAGAAATGTGTAGTAATTTCATAGCTCGAATGCAGAAGACATAGTTGCACCGCAATAGATCTTATCTGTTCTATTTTCATTTTCATCTCAAGGGTTAGGTATTCAAGGGCTCTACAGACAACGGTTTTCCCTGTGCTATATCTCTCTGATATACGTGTGGGTTCCAATAGTAGTACTCGACCCAATATCTCAAGGCACCAACTAAGGAGGCTAGACCGTACCCTTAGCCATACTACTCAGGTACTAGAGAGTATCTTCTCGAGTGTTGTTCTCAGTGGCACTATAGCAGTCAAGTGGACGAGTGGTTTATCTATGGAGGTCTTCAAGAGATCTAGGTCGATCTGTATACAGGTGTTGTCTGATGCGCTACCACTCGAAGGGGTACCAACAGGGGTTACAAGGGTGGAAAACAAATGTGCGCTTAAGTACCACTTGTATTTCCTGCATGTATGAATCCTTGACCATGGTTTTATGCGCATAATGATAGATCTTTGTAGCTTAAAGACGTCGGAATATGTCTCTACCCTAAAAAAAATTAACCCACAATTTTTTTTCGAGGAAGGTGCTTTGATACCACTTGTAATATTCTAGATATAAAAAAGTATGCAAAACAAAAATAAATAGCTAGAAATGGTAGATGAACAACAGTATAACTAGAACAACACCAAGATAATACCAAAATGATAACAAAATAACACCATAAATAGCACTTTGATTACCGAGAGAAATGTTCGCTTGCCTCTTCGAGGGGGAAACCTCCAGCAAAGAAGAGCTCTATTACAATAATATCCAAGACAAAAGTCCTCATACCCTCGACTCCTATTTATACTAAATATGTCTATCAAAAGAACCATCTAGAGGAAGATCCTTCCAAAAGAGGAATCTTCTATTAGGTCTTCTTACATTGGACTTGTTCTTTCTTATTTCTAGGCCTTATTAATATTGACCTTTATTACATGGAAATATATTATTCTACCTACATGAGGGGTTAGGTCCCTAACAAAATTCCCATGCTTCTAATAAGTGTTTGGTATAATTTTTGAACATATTAAATGAATTGTTTTACTAATATTATTGATGTAATGTTCAATATTTTTACAATCTGGATTTTGATGAAAAGCAACATATCCACCATATATCGTTACACCCCACTACGATGTCAGGTCATGAGCTTGCTGCAAAACAAGCACATCTTGGAGAAGAAGCATACTAAGAATGGTTGAAACAACCACTTATTTAATTCTCACTATGTCCTGAGTGACCAATTCAAAACCTCTACAGTAACACTAGTTTGTCACATGTTGGGGACGAAGGAAATGATACAGAGGTTGGTATGGATGATTTCTTGGGGGTTACCCAAACCATGGAGGGAATTTTGTTAGATACATTCCACCAAAATGAACTGGGGGATGACATTGATGTCAAAGATACCTTCTTTGAAATCTTGGAATCTTCTTCCACCACCCCTCTCTTTGGGAGAGTACAAGGGTCAAGGTCTAGCCAACTAGGGACAACAATGTTACCATATTACTTGAAAGAAAGGTATGGTATGTCAGATGCATGATTCTTGGAATTTTTGAGGTAACTAACCATCAAATCCCCTAATGTTTTAAGGAATCTTGTCACACAATAAAAGAAGAAAAGGGTTGTTTTTATGCATTCTTAATGACATTGTACATTTTTATTTCCCATGAATTGCAGGATACTCAAAGATAATCTACTTCCAAGTGACAATGTCTTGTCGAATAGTTGCACAAAGGCAAAGAAAATGTTGAAAATGTTGGGTGTTGAATATATGTCATACCATGAATGTGTGAATGATTGTATTCTAGCAAAGGATGTTATATTGGGTGTGAAGGCACCTTATTTATATGGGTTGACTCTATGAAGTTGCTTCACTGTAGAAGGGAATTTTTGGGGGTTGAAATTACATGGCCATATGAACCTTCTAAGGATATGTATGTTGAATACATGATTATTCTTCTCTATTGTCGGTAAAAATATGTTATGCACTCACAATTTTATGGCAATTACTGATGTGTGTGTGTTTTGTAGTGTCATTATCCTTTGCTCGTGTGTGTTTGTGTGAACCATGATTTCCCCTAGGACTTGCAATGTTTCATTATGAAATTATATGCATTTTTACATTGGATCACATCAAAAGAGATTCATATGGCTAGCATTTCATGATGGCGTCAAGAGATAGCTAAGATTTTTTGTATGTTTGAGAAGGAATTTCCCATGAGTTTTATGAACTTGCAAGTCCATATTATAATTCACCTACCTAATGAGGTTGAATTTGTTGGGGTTCTCTCATGTTATTGGATGTTATTCTTAGAGAGGTACATGAAAAAATTGAAGGGGTAAACTTGTTCAACAAAGGGAAAAACCAGAGGACTCTATCACAGAGGGGTACATAGTATATGAGTCATTCTATTATGCCAATTAGTACATCAAGAAAATTAACGACACGGCTAGGGTAGTCGTTTTGTATGATCATCAAGATGAGGACAAAAGAGAATGGGAGCTACACCAAACATACGAAAAAAGGCACTTGATAATGAGTAAGTCAGTTATATCTTGTCAATTTAGTACAAAGAAGTTGTTTACATTGAAGTTGATAATACATATTTGATCCCATGGTATTTGTTTTTAATTATTGTATACATCAGTGAATTTATAAATTGATGCCATCAATAAATTTATTCTTTAAGTTGGTAATATATTTGATCTCCTCCTATTCATTTTGATTTTTTGTTTACATCAATGAATTTAGAAATTAATGCCATCAATAAATTTGTTCTCTAAAATGAAGTGGAAACGTGACCATGGGTCGTGTTGTATGAAGAGAAAAGAAGGAAATGGGATAGTGACATGAAATCATTTAGACGATTGAATGGTAGAAGCATGCCTTATCCTAATCATTTGAAACAAAATATCCCAAAAATATGTCCTAACAGTTGGGTGGCTAACCAAATATAAGATAAATATGTGATGTCTAGTCATAACTCACATGGAGAAGATATGGATGAACTAAACATAGGGATCGGGTGCAACAACTCTATAATAATCTCTCTAAGTACCATGTTCTATTTATAATATTGCACATTTTAATTGTAACATGTATTATGTTTTTATTAATGCTTTGGTTATTAGACATATGACATCGTCCTTTGTTCGCATTTTTACAGGTGCATTTGTTCCCATCTATGTGGGTATATGGAAATAATTTTCACACTGAGTATGTTGATGATGGAAAAATCATACAAGATTGTGGAGTGGAGGTCGAGTTTGACCAATCTAGTCATGCTAGCCATCGTGATCAAAACCTCATAGAGGGAATGTTAGGTTACATTGGAAAGATACAAGAGATCATGCAAGTGGACTCGTCATCATTTCAATGTGTTATTTTTTGTTGCAAGTGGTGGGATACCTTCGACCGGAGAAATGTAAAGGAAGATCGTGATAGTGGGCTAATATGTGTTAACGCTAAAACAATGTGGGTTTAAACTAAGGAGCCTCATGTTTTCCCAAAACATTGCAACCAAGTGTTTTTTAACCCAAATGTGTTGGATGGGGATTGATGGTTCGTACCGAGATACGATCTGATATATAAACATATTTTTTAGAGAAACAATGTTACAATGCCAAGCGAGGAAGATAATCAAGGTGATGGCAACGGAGATTGATTTGTATATGATTTGTTTCAGAATTTATATTGTAGATGTGTCACTTCATTATGGATATCTATAATGGCCAATTATGGTTTTTTTCTTCATTTTGTAATTATGTTGGATATGAAAAGTTAACAACCATTTACAACCACCATATTGAAATTACATTAAATAGTACAAGCATAAGATGTGGTTTTGATATATTTGTATAGTCATATTTATTGTTTATTATAGCAAATTTATGTTGCATTGTATTAACATATGTTTATGTTAACCTTTGAATTATTAAGAATTAATTGAGATATCAAAAATTTAGTGACTTAGAGTAGTAAAGATTTATTTTAAATTATATTTTATTTAACAAAAAAATGAAGATATTAAAAAATCAAACCTCAAAATTTATTTGTTTTTTCAAGAAAAAAAAAATCCTATATATTCAATAATAAATATACATATTACATTCATTCATTTGGCCTGTATAAGCACTTGTCAAAACTTGTTCTATTCCTTTCTTTCTTTACAAAACTTCCAAAAAAATACATCCTTTCAGCCGCATTTCATTATATACATATTCAAGTCTTCAAAATACAAAGATCAATCCCTGGGGGGTTCAGAATTTGAATTCTATAACTTCAGTTTCCACTCCATCCATGTATTCATAGAACACAAAGGTGTCGATTTGGAGTTCCAAGGCTTCCTTTGAAATTTCATTAGTTTTTGAATTGAGCTCCTGGAAGATGTGGTGGAAAAAACATCAAAATGTTTATTGTTTGAAAAAATCAAATTCAAATAAATATATACTTACTTTGATGGAACTTCTAAGGACAATTCCAACAAAATAACTTTGTGCAACATCTATGATTTATGGCATCACACTTGTGGTGTTGGCATTACCACCTTTGATGGCATTCACAAACTTAACTAGTGCAACTATGATGGCCTTCACCTATTCCACTCCATCATTTAGTTTTATAGTCATATAAACTTATATTAATCATTCTTTTTACATTATCCTTGAAATAAGTGTCAATATAGGAAGAACGTGAAATTTCTAAAATAGAATTTTTTTAGACCTGGATAAAATTATAAATTTTTAATGATCCATACTTATCTAAAAGTATAGAAACATTTGTCAATTTTACTAATTCTTAAAAGACTAATTATACAATGTTTGGTGATATGTTTTTTAATAGAAGATTCATAAAGTTAGTATTAGAGTAAAAAAATGTGAAACCATTTCATCCAAAGTGTATGGAACATTCAAATGTATTATTATTCTTTATATTTAGTATTTTAAATTTAATCGAATAAATTTCACATATTATAATAGTTGGATAATATAAATTAATAAAATATTTGGAAAAAATAAATATTAATAAAATACAATAATTTTGATTTTAGAAAACAATTATATTAGAACTTTGTCTTCTAATCTTTGAATAATAAAAATTAAATAAATAAAATTATTATTACATCATAATAATTATTCACTAATAATAATTAGTGAATAATTATATTATAATGTTAATATTATAATATATGAAAAAGACATAAATATTCAAATCACAATCATTTCATTCATCATATTTAAGTATTTTTGTTTCTAAACATGTTTAATCAACATATTGTACCTTGTTAGACAACAAACAATTCACCTTGAAGAAGAGTTAAACATTATATGGCGTTAATGTTTATAACTTTTTGCAGTCACAGTCTAAATTAAACGATTTCATAAAAGTAAATTTAAACATTATATGACAACTGTAAATTTAAATGAGTGATACATCTCAGATTTAACTTAAAAATAGAGAAATCATTAGCAATGTTAATCATTAGCATACCCACAATACATTTTATAAATCAAACAAAAACAACGACAACATTATATGAAAAACATGATATACTTGAGTGATATACATATGAATATACATGTAAAACATATATATCAACAAAATATACAATAAACATGTCATATATACACCTCAAGTCAAATATAAAAAAATCAATATACATGTCAATCATTACCACTACTAACTAGGTCCACCACCATAGCCAGATGTATCAATGTCTTTGCTACTAGAGGTAGTGGGTCTACGAATAATAATGTCAGAAATAAATGTAGACATAAGTGCACTATCGAATGTCTCTCTATCAAGATCATAAACATGAGTAGCAATACACGATGTGAGCAGTATCCAAAGCATCAAAATCTTGTGACACATGTAGATGAGGAGGAGGATCGATGGATGATGACACATGTGGAGAAGAAGGACAAGGATCGATGGATGGTGACACAAGTGGAGGAGGAGGAGGAGGATTGGATGTGGATGGAGCAAACACATGTCTAGGGAGACGAGGAGGATGGAGGTGGTCAGACGTGGATGCAAGTCCAAAAACATGTGCAGGGGAATAAGCAGGATCGATGGATGGTGTAGTCGACTCATGTGGAGGAGAAGGACCATGTGGTGGAGTAGAGGGTGTCAATAGGTCTATTGATGATCCATATGGAGTAGGATCATGAGAAATACTCCTCAAACTCTTGATGAGGTAAAAGGCACCGAAAATATGATGCATCAACAATGTCATGTCATGATGTAGACTTATCCATATTGTAGAGAGATCATGTACCTGTAATAAGTCTATAACCAGTGCAGGTACCACTTCGTTCCTAATCATGCCACCGCATAGTTGATCTACCACCTCTATCTATACTCTTTGATCCATCTTATGTGGTACGTGGGGTCTCTATATTGCAGGTTGCTCCTTTGCCTCCTCCATCTCCTTATATTGTTGGGGAGGCTCACCCCCAACATATGTGCCAATATCTGCAAAACAATAGGTAATAATAATAAGATAATTGAAACAAAATGTTACAATAAATTACAAGTGCATTAAATAACGCATAAAAATATGCAACTAGAATTATCAAAACATAACGATAGTATTACCTCTCTCATCTTGTGGCTTAGCTACTATAAATTGAATTTTTGGACATCCTCTCCAATCTATCCCCACATATGGGTGTTGGACAATATCGAGTACAAGATTGTTCTCACTAGCCAATAAATCTCTTACATCCCTACTGATCGGAGTAATGGGAAACTCAAGTTGGACCTTTTAGGGAAACAACTACCCCCACATGTGCATATGTGCATCAAGCATAGGCCTAGAAGAAAAGTGAGTTACCATTAGCCAAGTGGCATGAACCCTCTGAAAAAATAGTGTAAATAACACTGACAACAATGGGAAGAATCTCATCCCATTTAAAACGACAAGATGGTGATCTAATGAAAAACAAAATTGTCTCAAAAAAATCTTCGACCACCTAATCGATTGGGCCATCTTCACTAAACTATATACATAATGAAACAAAGAGAAACTAATGTGTTTCCCATATGAGCTATAGTGTGATAGTGTCGATATAATAAGGAACAAACACCTAACCTCCTCTCTATCAAATGAATGTATCCACAGCTGACCACCAGGAACCTAGAACTCCAAAGAGGAATGAATGTTCGGATGGACATATCTCTACACATATGCCAGTTGGGTCTCTCCTACAACACCCTGCAGTAGCTCAAGGGACTGGGGAAAAGCCTCCCCCTCATAGACAACCCAGTGATGAAATAAACATCCTCCTCTATGGGATGATATCATAGATCAAGACTGACCCCGATCCCATGTCACCCATCATCCCAATGATAGATCAACTTTTGTAACAATGAAGAGTTCCCCCTGAGGAATGTATCCTCCTAATAAAACTTGAGGAGGTTGGCATCCATCAAAAGGGCATGTGTCTGCTATGAAATAGGGTGAGGGAACATCTCCCTCTCCCTCTCCCTAGCCTCTCACTCACGTACAATTGTGTGTGTCTTGACCTATTGTTGTTGATGTTGTTCCTCCTCTCATCAACGTCATCTTTGATTCACATAAAAATATTGTTAGGCACACACATACACATACATAGATAGATAAAATAAATTGAAAATATAAAACACACACATATATAAATAACTTGTATTTAAAAAAATAAAAAATTAATTTTTTTTTGCAAAATAATATTAAAAAGTAACTAGTGCGCCTAAAACAACACCTACACCCCTCCTTCAGTGCTCTATATCAGAAAAACAACACCGTCATGTAGTGTTGTTACTAACATGCACCGATGCACCACATTTCTTGTCGCACCACCATGTGTTTTAGCAATGTGTCCCATAAGATGCACCACACCGTGAAATTGTGAAATAATTGGCTCTATGACATGCTCTTTACAACATCGATGTGCTTGTTGTACCTAAAGGCATCGCTAGGTTAAATTGTTTCATTGCAACTTAAGCAGTGCGATGTGTTAATATGAATGCACTAGTGCACTTTGTGGCACGCAAAATTACCGATGCACTTTGATAAACTGGAAGCATTGATGCGCTTGTTTTACCAGAGCATTGGCATGTTGTTTAGTGGTGCATTGTCTTAAGAATGCACTAAAAACAGGGCCTGACATAATACATGTCATTATGCTTATTTTTTAAAACCTATCGTGGTGTGTACTATTTAAATTTATCTAGCAGTACTCCATGCTTATTTTCACACCGCCACATATTTTATTGGTGCATCGAATACCATGCACCACACTGATGGATTATGAAAAAATTGGCCCAGTGTCATGCTCTTTATAAAATCATTGCATTTGTTGGACCTATGGCCACCACTAGGTTAAATTGATTTATCACAACTAAAGTGATGTGATGTGTTTCTATTAATGCATTAGTGCTACTGGGATATTGGAGCACCAGCAATTTATTCATCGGTTCATTATAAATCATAGAGCATCGGGTATGGGGCATCCAATGAGATGCCCTAATATGTCAAGTCAGTTAGTATCTATCCTAGTGTGGTTATGTAAACACCATCGATGCATTTGGTTAAAATGGTTGCACCACTACATTAGTGGTGTGCTTAATTAAGTGGAATGTATCGATGTAGGGAGAAACCAATTACATGTTGGTTGTGGGGTGTTCTAAAGGACACATCGCTTTATTTTTAAAATTTATCGTGGTCTTCTTCCTTGAATAGCATCGGTGCACACATTTATATTAGATGCACCAGAGGCAGTGCTTACTATGAATTTAACATAGAATTCACCGATTCAAGGAAATCCAAAGTGTTCAGGTGCACCATGTAGAATTGAAAAAAAAATGAAAAAAATGCCAATTTCAATCTGAATTCAAATTTTAATTGGATGAAAAGGAAAATAGGAAGATAATAAACAATTTACCTAGCCTCTTATTTCCCGAGGCATGGTCTCATCGTTGAGAGGAAATGAAAATTCGTGGTAATTTCCAAAATTTGGAAATGTGTGGAATCTATCAATGGAGTTATCCAAGTCGTTGTAGAGCACTTGAAACAATGAATCTTTGGGAGGGTGGTCATTGGTGCTTGTTTGATGGTTTGGAATCATAGGAGAAAGTGTAACTTTAAAAATCGGTTTGGTAATTTTTATTTATTTACGCTATTACGGTGAGTCTGACGACAGTGATGCACATCGGCGCATAATGTTCAACAGCAACGGTGTGCTTTTATCGGTTCTTGTTATTTTTATTATAACGTGTGATGGTGATTTTAAACATTGAAGCACTGGTGCTTTATTTTTTTTTGTGTACCATTTTTTACGTACCTTAAAGGCGCACTAATCAAAAAACCTTTGCAAAAGCCTCTGGTCATCCGCCTCCACTAACAACCTTTGTTATAAACAGAGAAGGGATAGTTTTTTTAGGGAGGTTCCATAAAAACCTCTGGAAGAAGGTGTTCTCCTTGTAGTGTACCCTTTCTTCTCACACGTTATTTAGGCTCAACAATTTTGACAATGTCCTAAGGGATTTCTTTTTCGATGTCTTTTGATGCATTTGTAATATTGTTCTATTTATGCTACACAACAATGGATATATGCCATGGAACTTTTTCCCATTTACATAACTTCTACCAGGAAGCAAACCCTTTGCCTTCTCAATGTGAAATTATTTGATCCCAACATCCTTGCAAGAGCCACATAGAGACCATGATCATAGAATATATGTGTAAATAATATCAATATAAATATCATGCCAACCTACCAATGGTGTTAATGGTTTGTGGGGTGATGATTTTCTCATAAAATGACTAATTTCTAAGTGGTTGAACATTCTTGTTTTTGCATGTTCATTTACAATGGTCATTGGTTATCACCATTTCTATTCATTCACACTTATCTATCACTAAAATGTGTTGCTCCTTGATCAAAATTGTGCATGTAGCCATTATGATCCATTTACCTCCTATAGTTTCATTGGCATTACTATACCAAATATTATGGCCTCATTGCACTCAACATGCACAATAACATTATATTCCATAGAAACATGTGCATTGACATTAGAGCATGGTCTCAGAGCAAGGCCTAGTGAGAAGTCTAACTATTCTCATTAATTTGCTATTTTGTTAGCTCCTTCAAACCGTAATATTTATGAAACCACTGTGCAATTTGAATATCAAAATGGACCATGTGAAATAGGGTTATCACATCAATTTTTCTCACATCTGAGATTTATGTGACTATTACCAAAGATATCACTAGTTTATAATTAAACAATATAATCATGTTGCCTTATGGCTATTTAACACCCTATAAATAAGATTTAAATAATTCAATTGATTGCTTCTTTGATCACGTGATTGACCTTCCATTAAAATATGAAAGATGCATGGGAAATCCTTCAATACCTGTGTGATCCAAAAAGAATCTAGAGAAAACTAAGGAAAGATCAGAATTTGTAGAAGCAACTCAAGAAGCTCAGAATGGCCTCACTAGACAGAGAAAGGGAAAAAAATTCAAAATCCTCAAAACTCAATGAAATTTGCATCATCGTGAAGTGTGTGTTGAAATATTTCCAACAGCGTAAACGACTCATCAAACAAAGTTACAGATCGAAATATATACGCGGTCAAAGTTTGGTAAACCTAGCCAAGTCAGCAGGGGATGAGTCAGCATCCGTATTGCTGACATCAACATAAGTACGGATGATGTCATCATTTGTACATCATATGTGAAACATGCAGAAGGAAACACATCAACATGCTAACATGGCAACACTATAGTCTGCCATGTGTCACTCATTTTTGGCATTTTTGGGTCAATCTGTGAACCAATGAAAAATTGCCTCGTCGCAGTCTATATAGCCTTGTGGTAAAATGTATGGTGATGTGGCAGGATGATGTAGCACATGACGTGGTAGGTGACTTTGCAGGTGGTTGGCGTGGCCCAATGGTTGGATGCCATGTTTCCCAATCATGGGCTTCCACGTGGCAGTGGGAAAATGCCCAATGAGGGCCCGAAAACCAAATTTCAAAAATAAAAAAGGGCGGGCCTGCCAAATCTGGTGGAGCTCCGCCAGATCTGGTGGCCAAATGGAACACTCCAACAAATATAAACCACACTCCAAATTTGGTGAACTTCTATTCCACATATATGTATACGTTATAACAATAACCCAAAAGGGGAGGCCCCCGGGCTCGACCCCGGGACCTCCCCCTATACAAATGCCTTAACTATAACATCTGACACTGTTCAGCTGACAGACTACATTTTTTAGTCCGTCCCACCTTTTATTTATAAGCTAAGTCTACCCATGAATGGAAGGAGGGTGCACGACAGTACACTCGGGCAAGGAAACCAAGACGTAGTATAGAGAATTAAATGAAGAGAGCAGGCACAAAAACCAAGACGATATTTCTCAAGGGTCTGGGAATGCCAGAGTTGGATTGAGGCATGGACATAGTCATTTTTGGGCAATTCGATGCCACGAATTCAATGGTGTTGTATGTTTTCTCATCTGAGCATAGCTTCTACAGCTTAATTCTAGAATGAGTATACTTGTGTATTTTTCCAAATTCTTTTGTTGAGTTAATAAAAAGGCCTACCCATTTGAGAGCGGGACCCAGAGACATAGTCTACCAGGGACGAACTCTGTTATCAAGTTTTGTGTTTGGATTTTATGCTTATATCTCTTCATTATTGAGTTTTTCCTTCTTTATTGGTGCACTTTAATTAAAGCTCATTTAATACAATTCTTTATAAGTCACTTCGATGAAAAGATATTGGATCATGTTGGTATTAGAGAAGTCATATTTGACGTGAAGTGTTGAGTGTGAATGCTTACTAGGTCCAAGCATAAGCAGGGTAAAGGAACTCTTAATACTTTCAATCTCGAAGTTGATCGTGCATCCCAAAGGGAAAAAATGGCAAAAGAGGGCAAGCGTGATGAACAGGAGAAAAACTTCCATATGGTCTTTTATTGCATGTCAGAAATGGTCGAACGAATGTATGGATACTATTAAAAGAGGAAGAATAAGAAAGGGAAGAAAAAGGAAGCACAAGCTAATGATAATGCTTCAGTAAATCAAGGGGTTGGAGGAGACCCTCCTGAGCCTCCAACTTCACCATCAAGTTCTATCTCTTCTTCCTCTGAGCATTCTCATCATTCTCATCACTCTAGCCATAAAACTTATTTTAAGAAACCATTATTAAATATTGCTATAAAATTTGCTTTACCTATGTTTAATGGAGATGTGAATGTTGAAAAGATAGATAATTGGATCTGATGGGTTGAAGTATATTTTTGTGTTCAACATATTGATGAAGAGGAAGTTAAAGTGCAATTGGCTTCTGTTCAGTTGGAAGGCACCACTCTCGTATGGTGAGAGAGAAAAATTTAGGACAAAAGTAAGTGTGGTAATCTTCTTTCCTCATGGTCAGAATTTAAATCAGTGATAAGGAAGAAATTTTATACATGGGTTATTTACATAAAGCAATGATGGAATGGAAAACTTTAAGACAAAGTAAAGGTCAAATTGTACAAAGTTTCACAGAAGAATTTAGGAATAAATCTCTTGCATTAAACATTACTTTGGATTCTTATGAAACTTTAATGAAGTATATTGGCACACCTCACAATTATATTCTTCATACTTTTCTATTGTTTAATCCCACCATTCTTGACAAAGTTTGTGTGCAGGCCACTCACCTTGAAAACAGGGGAAAGCATGTTCAAGCAGATCCCACAAAGAAACCTTCCAATCTCCCACATAAGCCATTTAAGACATTTAAAAGGAAGGACAATAAGACCGCCAATGTAAAGAGAGAAGAAGGGAATCCATCTTGCACTCATTGCAAGAAAAGTGGTCACGATGATGAACATTAGTGGAAACTACATCTAGAGAAGAGACCAAAATAGTTCGGTGGAAAGGGGAAGAAAAAGACCATTGCTACAGTGCAACAAGATCTTGCTTCTTATTCAAGAGACAAAGGAAAGATCACAACGGTTGTAGTAAAAGGTAAATATTCCTTTCATGCTAGTTCAAATTTCAATAATGAATCTCATGATGATGAGTGAAAGAGGAATGAATTATTTCATATAAGACTTGTATCTAAACACACTAAGATACATACATTATTTGATATGGGTTCCCAAGTAAACTTGATATCTGAAGCACTTGTCAAGAGTATGGGTCTTGAAATGAAACCACATCCAAAGCCTTATCCTCTTGGTTGGGTATGTTATAAAGAAAAACTTAATGTCACCAAGAAATGTTGGGTCATATTTTCTATTGCTTCAAAGTTGATTGATGAAATGGATTTGGATGTTGTATCACTTCATATATGTGGAATAGTGTTGGAGAGTCCTTATCTTTATGATAGAAAAGTAGTCTTCTTTTTTCATGAGAACAAATACCACCTTACTAAGGGGGAGTGGAATATACTGTTATATCTCACATAATGAGGGTAAACACAACACTTGTTAGTGCAGGAAAAATGAAGAGACTCATAAACACTAATAAGAGATATGTACTCATGGTCGTAAGGGAGAAAAATGTCGGAACATCCAACGCTTTCCAAGGATGTGATCCTCCTCATAAGAAACAATTAATTGTTATTGTTTCTAAGTATGATGATATTTTCCAGGAACCAGATGGATTACCTCTTAAGAGGGAAATCCAACATGAAATACATCTTCAACAAGATCCTCCTCTTCCTAATGTGGGCATGTACATGATGTCAGTTGTTGACATGACAGAGATCAAGAAGCGGGTACAAGGCTTATTGGATCAAGGGGTCATTAGGCCCATCTCATCTCCTTGTGGTTCTTCGATCGTGATGGTGCCAAAGAAATATGGCACATGGATAATGTGTGTTGATTATCGGGCCTTAAATAAAATCACGATGCAAAATCGATACCCTCTTCCTCATATAGATGATTTACTTGATCATTTAAAGAATTTTGTTTATTTCACTAAGTTGGATTTGCGTAGTGGATACCATTAGATCAAGGTTGTAGAACAGGATGCATGGAAGACTGCCTTTAAAACTAAACAAGGATTGTTTGAGTGTTTAGTTATGTCGTTTGGGCTTTGTAATGTTCAGGCAACCTTCATGTGTGTGATTAATGATGTATTCATGCCTTTTCTAGATTAGTTTGTGATTGTATATTTAGACGAAATTTTTTTATTTTGCGGGACTTGGGATGAACATGTGAGGCATGTAAAGAAAGTAATGGATACTTTTCAAAGGGAAAAGTTGTAAGTAAAATTGCCCAAATGTGAATTTGGTAAGATTGCACTTGTGTACTTAGGTCATATTGTAGGAGGAGGACAATTAAAAGTTGATCCTTCCAATATTGATGTAATTGTAAATTGGCCTGAACCCAAAGGTGTAACCGAGATACATATCCTTTTAGGTGCAGTCCAGTATTGGAGGAGGTTCATTTCAAACTTCTCCTTTATAGAAGCTCCTTTGCATGCCTTAACTAGTGTGAAGAACACTTTTCAGTGGGGAGGAAAGAAACAAAAAACTTTCAACACTTTGAAGGAAAAGATCAACATTGCATCAGTATTATCACTTTTGAATTTTCAAAAGCCCTTTGAGATCGAGACAGATTCCAACAAATACGACATGGGTGCAGTATTGATGTAATATCATAAGCCTATATGTTACCACTTTGAAACTTTTAACCAAGCTTTTTTTAACTATCCTACATATGATAAATAGTTGTATGCATTAGTTCAAAGAGTAAAGAAATGGAAGCACTACTTGTTAGGGAAGGAAACAATCATACATACAGATCATCAACCCTTACAGTATCTCCAAGCACAAACCAAACTATAACAATCTCGACATTACAGATGGATGGGTTTCATACAACAATTTCATTTGGTAATCAAGTACAAACAGGGTATGAGTAACAAGGTAGTTGATATGCTCTCTAGACCTCCTATTGTTACTTCTATTATTTTGAAGAATGTTTCTTTATCTTGTGATAGCTATGTGGAACAATATGCCATTGATGAATATTTTAAATAAGTATATAAGAAGATAACCCATGGTGCACAGGTGGAGAACTATTGTCTGCAGGGAAAACTACTCTGCCATCTTGGAAAGCTATGTATTCTTATGAGTGAATGAGTCCATATAATACGAGAAGCTCACACTTATCTTGTGTTTGGTCATTTTGGGGTAGGAAAAACTATGGCTCATTTGCAGAGGTTTTGTTACTGGCCTCAAATGAAAGCAATTGTAACTAAATATGTAAAGGGGTGTGTGATGTGTTACTTGAGAACTAGATGTCGCTCTAAATCTTTGATACCCATCTTGGTGTGCAAGGTATGGAAGATGTTTGTGAACTCTGGCACTGTGTGGTCTCTTTCTTGCCGTAGTGTGGTCCATTTGGTATACAAATCGTCATAACTTCCGACAAGGTAGTATTGTTCCTTAATAGCATCCCTGAAGGATTCCCAAGTGGCCGCAACTATAAATAATGAGGCTTCCTCTGTTTCCTTTCTCTCACAGAAATTTTCCCACCAATCTTTGACATGGGGAATGGATTTAAGGAGTTCAAAAGTAATCTTTTCTCTATTCGAAAAGTTATGGACATAAAAATACCCTTCTAGTATATTCAACCACTTGTCTACAACATCTGTGTCTATCTAACCTTCAAATATAGGAATATCTAAGTTAATTTGTACCTTGAAGGGGGCAACACCTCCACTCGAGGAATATGTGTCACTTGTTGGTAGTTGTCGAAGGATTTGCGCAAAACTATCCATCATCTCGTTCCTCTGTTCCATGAGGGATTCCTCAAGCAACATTTTGAAAGGATCTCCTATCCCATCATATTTCTTTTCTCCTGCCATGAGAGGTTGCTTGGGAGTGCGAGATATTTTTTCCTCAATATAAACAAGCTCGAGACCCAATTCTTTGTACCCTGACCTCATTGGGGACATGCATTAAGACGACAAGGAGTAGACCACTCTGATACCACTAATCCGGATTTTATAACTAGAATGAAATGAATACAAATTATTAAAATATGCTTAACACATAGTAATAGAGATACAATAAAACTGGTTTTTTATTCAATAAGGAAATAAGTTGAAACTGTTAAATGCAGCGGTAAACAAGCTTGTTGGAATGGTGGTGGCTTATCTCTGAGAAGAGATGTGACAGATGCGCTCATTCGTAAGAAGATGATTACAATGTGTCTCTAAAGGCCTTTTTATAATAAACAATAATTTCAAAAACCATAGACATCCAAAAACCTAACCCTAGGAGATGAAGTTCCAAAAGTCACGTGGGCCTTGTTTGGGTAAGTTAGTACATCAACTTCCTGGGGTCATAACTTTTGCATACGATCTTGATTTTAGGCGCACAATAGCCCGTTGGAAAGGTATCATCGAGGAGATTAATGTTGGGGCTCAACCAGATCCTTTGGCTATCATTGAGGAGATATATCCCGAAAAACCTTCATTTAGGCCCTCAAAATGGCCTCGAAAGTTAAAAATTGCTAAAAATAGTAAATTGCCAAAATTGCTAGAACGTTGTTTTGAGGGAGTTGGAAAACATGGGTGGTCATCAATATCAATGTGGATCACATAGAAAATGTCACATAATTGTCACCCAACCATAGGAATTCACATATGCCACCCCTGAGCACACTAACCTTTTCCTATATAGAACGATTCCTGCAAGTTCACACTAGAACCAATAGATAAACCCTAACCAGAAACACCACTGCTACAGCAAAAACACAATACCAAGAGAACATAACTCTACTAATAGAAGTGTACCTTTACCAATAGAAGCACACAATAAAGATACCAGAAAAACTGAGATTACACCACGACAACTACTACACCACCCTCACCAGACTTGTGCCTCCTTTTGTTGCAACTGCAGTTATTGTAGCTATTGCTCCTCAAAATTGCACTCTTATTTTGTTGAGTGGGAGTATGTGATCCAAGTGGATATTGGTGGCCACCCACCTATTCCAACTGGCTCCTCGTGTCCATTTTTTGTTCAGCACATTCTTTTGTATTTCTTTGTAATTGTGAGTCCTACACTTCTAGGGTTGTCTGAATCCCTACACATCCTCCAAGTGGATATGGGTGGCCTATTTCCTAATCCAAATGGATTATTTTGTATGTTTTCATGTCAACACATCTTTTTGTACTTCCAGGTCCATTTTGGGGCCCTAAATTTTGTTTTTTTGGCTTGCCAAATTCAAACTGTAAGTGGAGTCAAAGTTTGATGGCGAAATGTGTAGCTCTCTAAAAGAACTTTCCAACGGGCTATCATGCGCCTAAAACAGAGGTCGTATGCAAACGTTACGACCCTTAGAAGTTGAGGTAGAAAATTACACCAACTTACCCATAGGGCCCACATGAATTTTGGCGTTTTGCCTTCTAGGGTTAGGTTTTTGGATGTCTAGGGTTTTGGAATTCATGAATAATATCAAAAAGGCCTCTGGAGCCTCATTGTAATCCATTCTGATCAGATGGATGCGCGTATCAGCCACATCTCTTCTCAGAGATAGCTACCACCATTCGAGCAAGTGTTTATGTTCTGCATTTTTACAGTTTTAGCCTCTTTCATTATTTAATAGAAGATGTTTTTCACTGGATATTTGTGTTGTTATTCACATATCTATGTTTATTATATTCATTCTATTAATTAGTTTGTTCCTCTCCTAAATCCAGATTAGTAATATCATAGCAGTCTGTTCTTCATTTATTTTTCTTTGTGCATGTCCCCAACAAGGTCTGGGTACAAGAAGTTGGGACTCGAACCAATCAAACCATTACAAGATCGGTCGCGTCGAGCCTGAAAACAACCCATGGGGGACAAAAAGAAATATGATGGAGCAGGAGATCCTATTAAAATGCTTCTTGAGGAAGCCCTCACACGAAAAAGAAACAAAATCATGGAAAACTTCGCGCAGATCCTTCGACGGTTACCCACAAGAGAAGCATCTTCATCAAGTGGCCATGCAACCCCCTTAAAGGTATAGGTAAATTTCGATATTCCATTATTTGAAGGACTGATAGATGCATATGTTGTAGATAAATGGTTGAATCTGCTCGAAGGATATTTTTCGGTCCACAATTTTTTCGATAGGGAAAATATCACTTTTGCACTCCTCAAGGTCGTTCTCCATGTTAAAGACTGGTGGGATACTTACTTTAAGCAAAGGGTCATGGAGGAATCTACAATTTTTGTGGTGGCCCCTACATGGGATTCCTTCCAGGATGCCATTAAATAACAATACTACTTTGTTGGAAGATACGAGGACCAGCACACCAAATGGACCACCCTACGTCAAGAAAGGGACAAGACACTACCATATTTCACCAATATTTTCCATACCCTATGCACCAAATTGTGTATCAAAGACTTTGAGAGTCATCTGGTGCTCAAATATCGTGGTTGTTTTCATAGATACATTCAGACAGAAATGGAGTTCTTGGACATCACCTCATTGGACACCGCTTATAGATACGTTGTCAAGATTGAGCATAAATTTAAGCAGAAACAGAGAGAGTTTGGATCTGCAAACCCCTCACAGTTGAAGCAGGGAGAAGGAAGCCCCAACCCACATAGAGAGGGACCAAGTCGAGATGGCCACCCTTAGGAAAACCAATCCAAGATGAAACACAAGAAGGGAAATGAGAAAACAAATAAGGACACGGGAAAATGGTGCGAGTACCGTAAAATTCCTTGGCACAACACCCAAGAATGTCGCTCCAAGAAGTCCCTCATGGTCGAGATGAAGGCTTCCTAGTCAGAGGTTGATTCTGATTCCAGGTCAAATCCTGAAGTAGGGAACCATATTATCGATGCTAAAACCAGTTCCACTATCACTACCACCAAATTCCGGCCAAGTGAACCAGAAGAATCAGAGGAAGGGGAATGCCTCTTTCATTCACATATGTGGGTCAAGGGGGATGTGATTCATTTCATTGTCGATAGTGGTAGTCAGAAGAACTTGATTTCGGTAGAGGTCATCAAGTGGCTGGACCTGACAATTAAACCGCACCCACATCCCTACACCATCAGTTGGCTTAGCCAAGGAAGATATCTGTGTGTCAACCAAGAGTGTCGTCTTCCCTATGGCATCAAGCCTTTCAAAGATGAGGTATTGTGTGATATTTCTCCCCTTGAAGTTTGTGATGTTATTTTCGGAAAACCATATTTTTTGAAGCGTCATGTTGTGTATGAATCTAGACTCCACAATGTTATTATTACTTTGGGTAGACAATTGTACAGTATCCCAGAGGTAGCGTCGCCTACTGCTATTTATTTAATCTCTGTTAAGCAATGCAGTAAGGTCATTTCACAGACCGAGAAGTTCATCTTCTTTGTGATCCATTGATCCATATTTCATGAGAAAAATGAAATGACTACATATTATTACTCGATGCTTAACACAGAATAACAAAGATACAGTAAAACTAGCTTTCTATTCAATAAGGAAATAAGCTGAAACTGTAAAATGCAGCGAAAAACAAGCTTGTTGGAATGGTGGTGGCTTATCTCTGAGAAGAGATGTGACGATTGTGCTCATTCGCAATAAGATGATTACAATGAGACTTTCAAGGCCTTTTTACAATAAACAGGAGTTTCAAAAACCCTAAACATCCAAAAACCTAACCCTAGGAGATGAAGCACCAAAATTCATGTGGGCCCTGTTTGGGTAAGTCAGTACATCAACTTCCCGAGGTCGTAACTTTTGCATACGATCTTCGTTTTAGGCATATGATAGCCCATTGGAAAGATCTATCCGAGGACTACAACAATTGCCCAAAATTTCGTGATGAAATTTTGCGACTGCAACATACCCCAAAAAACATTGTTTAGGGCCTCAAAACTGCTCTAGAAGTTCAGGACCCGAAAAACTGCTAAAAATAGTAAATTATCAAAATTCCTAGAAAGATGTTTTGAGCCAGCTGGAAAAGGTGGGTGGCCACCGATATCCACCTAGATCAATCCTCCATCCTTAGGAAGAAATGGTCTCCATTGCATTGATTTCCCCCATCATATGAGGAAATTTATGTTGAAGTTGGCCCCGGGTGAGCCACTTGTATTAGTGCAGGAGCTGCCCTGCTTTGACGACTCGATAAAGTTGGATCCTTTGATTTTGAGTGCCCTCGATCTGTGTGTCCACAATTTGATCACTGGATTCCTATTGTATGCAGCTGGGGTTGAGCTATGTTGGTGTCATCTATTCTGCTATGTCTGAGGTGTCCAATAATGGTGGGAAATAAGGCCGAAGGAGGTTCACGTTGAACACTGGGTGCAGGCCAAGGAAAGGAGGAATTTTGAGCACAAAATCATTATCCCCCATAGCCTTGGTGATGGTGTACGACTCATAATGGAGTGGGTGAAGCTTCCGATGGGGTCCTGTAATGCATTCTTTCTGCAAGTGCAACCAAACTTTATCGCCCACCTGAAACTTATGTGGAACCCGATGTTGATCATGACATTGCTTGTACTTGTCATTGGACTTCTGTAGGATATCCTAAACCTGTTGGCGGATGTGTTGGATCCTCTCAATGAACTGAGTGGCTTTGTCAGCCTCAGTTGGAGCAGGAGAGGAGTCGGTCGAGGTGACCGCAAGGGGAAGTGCAACATCTATGGGACCCAATGGTTGGAATCCCAGCCCCACCTGAAAGGGGTTGTGGCCAGTTGAGCTATGTAGGGCTCGGTTGTAGCTATGATGGACATAGGGAATACTCTCATCTCATGTGGGAGGGTGCTTGGAATTATACATGAGCAGGATATGCACGATCATTCGATTTACGACCTCGATTTGGCCATTTGTCTGGGGGTGGAAGGCCATGGATTTGGTGAGCTTGGTGTCCAGTAGTGACCATAGGCTCGACCAGAATGCGCTGAGAAATTGACTTTCCTGATCTGAGACAATGGTTTGTGGAATTCTAAAATGTACCCAGACTCTTTCAAAGAAGAGCTTGGCAGTGGCTTCTATTGTGATGCTCTTCTTGCAAGCAACCAGAATCGCCATCTTAGAAAAGCAATCAACAACCACAAAAACACAGTCATTTCCCCACTTGGTGGATGAGAGGCCCGACATGTAGTCCATTGAGATGTATTCCCATGGTCTTTCAGGAGTAGGAAGAGGGGTGTATAGGCCCTGTTTCTTAGTGGTTGGTTTGGCAATATCGCAGGCAGTGCAATACCTGATATACTTGTTGACCTCCTGTCAAAGTTTCGGCGAGTAGAAATGTTTTTGTAGCATCGCCACTGCCTTTTTGACGTCGAAGTGTCCTACCACCCGGCTGTAGTGGGCTTCCCATATCAGCTTCGTGCTCTCTCACTTGAGGGAACACATATATGGCCCAGATGACACAACAACCCATCCTGAAGATGGAAATTATCGACAATTGCCTTTGCACCCAACATTTTGTAGGTGGTGGCGAAGTCTGGGTCTATCTCATAGAGTTGGGGCCATCTAGAGGTCTCATGGCCGCAGGGTTCTAGCATTGTGGTCAGTGTCGCGACTAGTGGTCTACTTAGGCAATCAGCGACACAGTTGGTGCTTCCTGTTTTATACTTGATGTTGAGGTGGAATTGTTGCAAGTATGTGGACCACTTTTGATGGCATTCATTCTACAATTTTCCTTGTGTCTGCATGAACTGCAGTTGCTTGTGATCAATATCTATCTGAGGACTACAACAGTTACAAAAAATTTCATGATGAAATTTTGCGACTGCAACATACCCCAAAAACCATCGTTTAGGGCCTCAAAATGACTCCAGAAGTTCAGGACCCGAGAAACTGCTAAAAAGACTAAATTATCAAAATTGCTAGAAAGTTGTTTTGATCCAGCTGGAAAAGGTGGGTGGCCACCGATATCCACTTGGATAATCCGTTCTCACAGTAAGAAAAAGTTCGTCGCCACATCTATGGCCTCTACACAGTGCCTCTCTTTACAGCAAAAGAAAGTGGACGGGATCATGGAAGAATAGAGAGACATATTTGCCTCACCTGCAAGGGTAATGGCACACTGTCAAGTCAACCATCCAATTGAACTGACCCCTAGTGTGGCTCTACCTAATGGACTATTCTATCGATGCTCATTGATGGAGAATGACGAAATCAGGCGTCAGATCCAAGAGCTTCTTCAAAAGGGGCACATCAGGCTCAGATCCTCCCCTTATGGAAGCCCGATTATACTGGTGCAGAAGAAGGATGGGACTTGGTGAATCTGCATTGATTACAGAGACTTAAAAAAAATCATAGCCGGGAACTTCTACCCCATTCCCAGGATTGATGACCTTCTTGATGAATTCAAGGGGGGAAATTTCTTCAGCAAGATTGACCTAAAGTTTGGCTACCACCAGGTTCCCATCGAACCAACTGTTGTATGGAAGACAATATTCAAGTCTAAATAAGGTCTCTATGAATGGTTAGTCATTCCCTTTGTCTTAACAAATGCACCAACCACTTTCATGAGGTTGATGGATGATGTATTGAGACCCTTCACCAACTCCTTTGTGGTAGTATATTTGGATGACATCCTCATCTTCAGCAGAACATTGGAGGAGCACATGTGGCATATTCAACAAGTTTTGAGCACGATGTAGCAGCACAAGATTTATGCCAACTTGGAAAAATGCTCTTTTGGCATGAACAGGGTCTAATAATTAGGCTACATTGTTGATGAGCATGGGGTACACGTTGATCTAGCTAAGATCCAAGTCATCTGGGAATGGCCATCCCCTACCACACTGATCGAGCTTCGGAGTTTTTTGGGACTAGCCAACTTCTACAGACAGTTCATGTTGGGATTCTCCCATATTGCACGGGCCCTCAATCAGGTGACCACGGGCAGTGGTAGGGCCAAGTTCGTTTGGGGGAAGGAGCAGCAACAAGCATTCGATGATATGAATCATTGCTTGTGCTCAGCCCCAGTACTCTTCTTGATCGATCTGCAACAACCATTCAAGATTGAGACTGATGCATCTAACTATTTTGTGGGCACAGTTCTCACTCAGCATGGGCATCCGGTGGAATACCACAGTGAGACACTCTATGATACTATCCAGAAATACCCCACCTATGACAAGGAAATGTATTCCATTGTACAATATTGTTGTCAATGGAAGCATTACATTCTGGGGAAAGAGACATTCATACACACTGATCAGAAGACTCTGTAGTTCATACAAACATGGGGAAAATTGTAGAACGACCTCCATAAGAAGTGGTCCACCTACCTGCAATAGTTCCATCTCAACATAAAGTATCAGATAGGTATCTCCAATCGTGTCCTTGACTTTCTCAGTTGGCCTCATGTGGCTGCCCTCACCACTATGCTCCATTCTTGTGGACATGAAGCATTTGAGTGGCCCCAATTTTATCAGCAAGATCTGAACTTTGCCACCACGTATCAGCTCTTGGGTACAAACACAATTGTCACTAATTTTCACATTCAGTACAGACTCTTATTCCACTTGGGCCATCTCTCTATTCCTATAAGAGAGCATGCAAAGCTGATTTGGGAATCCCACTATAGTCAGGTGGTAGGATATTTTGGCGTAGAGAAAACTATGTTCATTCTTCAGAAACATTTTTATTGGCCAAAACTTCGACAGGACGTCAACAAATATATCATATCTTTCACTCCCTATGCCATTTCCAAGCCCACCATCAAGAAGAAAGGCTTATACACCCCTCTTTCCATTCCCGAGAATCCTTGGGAATCCATCTCAATGGACTACATGTTTGGTTTTTTGTCCACCAAGCAAGGAAATGACTATGTGTTTGTGGTCATTGATTGGTTTTCAAATATGGCCATCCTCACAACCTGTAAGAAGAATTTCACAACAACATATACTGCCAAGCTCTTCTACGAATGATTGTGGGTCCACTTTGGGGTACCACAGAACATCATCTCTGACCGAGATAGCAGGTTCCTCAACACCTTTTTGTCAAGTCTCTGGTCTCTGTTGGACACCAAGCTCACAAAATCCACTACTTTCCACCCCCAAACTGATGGAAAAATAGAGGTCGTCAATCAGATGATTGTGCACATCCTGCGCATGTACAATTCTAAGCATCCACATCCATGGGACGAGAGTCTCCCATATGTCCAACAAAGTCATGACATGGCTCTCCATATTTCCATCGGCCATAGCCCATTTCAGGTGGGTCTGGGATCCAACCCTTGGGACCCATTGATGTTGCACTTCCTCTTTCCACTGCACAGACAGACTCTTCCCCTGATCAATATGCGATTGACAAAGCCACCAAATTCATTGATCGGATTCATCAAATCCACCAACAGGTCCAAGATATTTTGCAGAAATCCAATGCTAACTACAAGCAATGCCATGATCAACACAGGGTACCACACCAGTTTCAGGTTGGCAATAAAGTCTGGTTAAATTTTCAGAAGGAGAGTCTCACTGGGCCCCATCAAAAGCTTTGCCCACTTCGTTATGATCCTCACACTATCACCAAGGCTGTGGGTAGCAATTATTTTGAGTTCAACACTCCACCCTTCCTTGGTCTACATCCCGTATGCAATGTGGACCTCCTTCAACCATATTTTCCCACATTATTGGACACCTCCAAGATCGTAGAATAGCTGACACCAACAGAGCTCAACCCTGACTACATGGAACAAGCATCCACTAATCAAATACTGGACACACGGGTCAAGGGCACTTGCCAACAGTGGATCCAACTTTATCAGGTTTTCAAGGAAGGGCAACTCCTACACCAAGGCAAGTGGCTCACCCGGGGCCAAATCCAACAAACTTTTCCTCACCTAATGGGGGAACTCAATGAAATGGAGACCATTTCTTCCTAATGGGGGAGGATTGATCGAGGTGGATATTGGTGGCCATCCACCTATTCCAACTGGCTCCTCATGTCCATTTTTTTTCAGCACATTCTTTTGTACTGCTTTGTAATTGTGGGTTCTGTACTTATGGGGTTGTCTGAAGCCCCACACATACTCCAGGTGGATATGGGTGGCCTCTCACCTATTCCAACTATATTATTTTGTATGTTTTCATGTCATCACATCTTGATGTACTTCCAAGTCCGTTTTGGGGCCCTAAACATTGTTTTTTTGGCTCACCATATTCAAATTGTAGACAGGGTCAGAGTTTGATGGTGGAATGTGTAGTTCTCTTAAATATATTTCCAAGGGTCTATCGCATGCCTAAAAAGGAGGTTGTATGAAAAAGTTACAACCCTTGGAAGTTGAGGTACCAAATTACACCAACTTACCCATAGGGCCCACATGACTTTTGGCATTTCACCTTCTAAGGTTAGGCTTTTGGATGTCTAGGGTTTTGGCATTCATGAGTAATATCAAAAAGGCCTCGGGAGCCTCAATGTAATCCATTATGCTCAGACGGATGTACGTAGAATCCACATCTCTTCTCAAAGATAGCTACTACCATTCGAGCAAGTGTTTCAGTTATGTAGTTTTACAGTTTCAGCCTATTTCATTATTTAATAGAAGATATTGTTCACTTGATATTTGTGTTATTCTTCATATCTCTGTTTTTATTATATTCAATTTGTTCCACTCCTAAATCTGGATCTGTGTGTGTGTGTGTGTGTGTGTAAATGATTTAAGGCATCACCTTATTTATAATTATTCTTCCAGTGAAATTTTCCCACAAGGCCGACCTATCTTTTCTAGAAAATATAATTTACTTTGACTTTTTCTAGTAGGGTCGACTTTTCTTTCTGGGTTTTTTGTTTATTTATTATTATTCTCCTTGGTCCGATTTCCCTTCTAGGTTTTCCACACATCTTGTTAATGGTTCTCTTACTTCCGAAATATTCTAATCTAAGTACAAAGGTTACACTTGGAGGTCAATACCTCCCACAACTACCAAACATCAACAATAATCACTAATCCACCCACACACCTACCTCTAATTCACTAATTGGTTAACTTTGTATCCATTAATTCCTAAACATCTAGTTCATATACTTGTATTTTTCTATATATGATGTAGCGTATTATTTATCTTTTGCACAACCTCTCTGCATTTGCTACATAGTTGCATCCCTTTTAAATTCCTCTTACATGTATTTAATGGTATTGATTTTTAAATAATTTGTCTCATTCCAAAATCAAAGGTCTTGTTTTCTTGTTTTCTTCTTCAATATTGATTTTTTGGATATGCTTAACCTAGCTTCGAGCTCTTCCATGGTCCTTGCAATGTGCTTGGATTAGTTTTTCTGGTGATGATGTTTTGAGCACTCATTATATACCTATGGATACTAGAGTCTTTGGTACTAGCATTTTTTTTGACACACTTACAAAGGTCAAAAAATAAAAATAGTTGTTGAATTAAATTCTACTTTAAATCATTTGGCAATATTGTTGAGCACAACCTGGCATGAAATGCATGGTAAAATTGTTGTCATGGCTTGGAAGGCTTTAGTAAATGCATAGTTTTTCATGTATCATTTTCTTGATGCTTCCTTGCATGTAGCTTGCTTATTGATATGCATAAAAAATGCAATGGCTTAGAAAATATTATTGTTTACAATGATTGGATAATTTTGTTATCCCAAAACATTCTAAAAGACTCGTGTGATTATTTCTTTCTCAACTTCTACCCATTTTGCAAAAATCATGCTTTTCATTTTGTCTTATGCATTGTTGTTTATAACGGGTTGTACTGACATAGTTCATAGTTGTATCAAATGTTTTAGTAAAAACACAAGATGGAGCACCCATGTTGGAACTTGGCATCTACCACTACAACGAACACACCTTCTAGCGGAGGCTTTTGCAAAGGTTTTTAGTGTTACAGAAATTGAAAAAATTTTCAAAAAAAAATTGCTACAACTTCCTTTATTGACTACGAAGGTTTTAGCAGAGGTTTTAACAGATGTTCCATATAACTAAAAAAAATTGGACAAGAGGAGGTTGTAGTAGAGGTTATTGTCAAAACACATCATTGCACTCTTTACAAACCCACCCTGGTGCGTTAATATAATACAAATTCACTAGTCTATTAATAATTATTGTGCATCGATTTCTCCTTTTTCATTGTATGTAGAGAATTGATGCTCTTATAATTTCTACGCATCGGTTTTGTCTTGTTTGTGTATGAAGCACTGATTGTTTTTAATTTGTGTACACCCCGATGTCTTTCAATTATAGTGAGCACTAGTGCGTTTAAGTTATCCTAAGTCTCGGTGTGTTTAATATAGAGTGTGCCCCGATGCATGTATAATTAGTACATACCAGTGTTTGTTTTACCCTGTGCACCGAAGCGTAGTGAAATTTTGATTATTTGAGGTGAGAAGTCAACGCCATTATTTTTAATACACACCGGTGTGTATATTATACTAAAAGAAGTAATCCGTACATTATATTTAGAGCCTCTGTGTGTATAATAAAATTAGTACACATGTGCATACATTATATTTAGTGCCCTAATGTATATTTTAAACATGAGCATCGTACAATTTTGAAAAGATAAATATTATTGTACATTATGTCGTTTACAGAACGATGATTTTTCTTAATAGTTTTGATCTATAAACTACCATGGATATTCCACTACAAGAGTTCATCACAATATATCTAATAAAATACTAAAATATTTACTATTAAGGTTATTTTTCCTTTAGATCTCCAAAATATTTAGTTACTGATTTTCTGCTTATGCATGAAATAGATAAAATACGGAAAATAGAGAACAATAAAATACAATCAAACCATCCACAAATAAACACAAGATATGACCTTGGAAACCCAATACTAGAGAAAACCCAACTAGAAGGTGAGGCTTCTCTGCTCTCTTTTCTCTGGTATAGAAATGATGCAAGTACAAGGAAAGATGCACTCTCTCAAGAGTTTCCTTTGAACTATGGCATGTATGCTTGCTATAGAATCTCTCCTCCTTTATTATGCTCATAGAATACCAATCTCAGATGTTATTCTTAGTTATGGAACAAGATATAATGCAAAAGAATGGAACCCCTTCTTGTCTTAGTGGTCTGGTATTTAACATAGCTCGATAGCCATCTAGGGATAGGTTTTTTACATCCTCAAACCTAAATTGTGGTAGGGTTTTGTACCTTCTAGAATATTCTTGAAATCCATAATGTGGCTAGCCCCATATGCATGAGTAATGGGGGTTGATTTGGCATCCTCTCTACCATGGTGGTCAACACAGAAGAAAAGCATTATAGGTTTTTTGTATTGCCACAACTGGCACTATGAGATGTCCTTCAGTACCTCAAACTAATTAGAGATTAAACTTATAGACACTTGGAGAAGAACAACATCATGTTGAAGAAAATTAAATCTGGTGTTACGTTGACCCATCATGCAGGGTGTGGTGACCTCCAAGATTCAATCTGGTGTGTTCGGCTTGGCCATTGAGACTGTAATCTGAAGTATATCCTCCACAACTTGTAAGTTAGAATGAAAGGTGTGAGTCAGCTTCTGCACAGAAGATCCAGCTATGTGCAAGTTCAATAAGGAAAAGGGTGAAGGCCTTCAAGAGAGCAAGATCAGATTGCATGTGGGAAACCTTTCCAAGCCAAACTCTATAATACATAAAGAGAAGGAGATTAGATGTCCTTTAGGAACTGTTTCTCAGCAAAAGGATTTTATGACAATGTATTAAAGAAAGGTTGATGAAGAATATGGTTATGAAGAATATGTATCATTGAATGGGAGGGAAGGTATATCATTCTTCTGCGTCCACTTCTGCTGCTAATTTGTACCAGGGGGATGCATATTCTGTGTTAGGATTGTTACCAGTGGTGATAGTCACTCTGAAATCCACACTCCTTCTGAGGACTAGGGGGTACTCGCTTAACCTATTGCCCGCTCACCAGACATGTTGCCACTCTAGGAGACCAAGACAAAAAGGAATAGGCCCGACCATAAGAATGAAAATATCAGTCCTTCTTCAATAGACATTGATAGTGAGCAAGATCAAATTTCTACTATTCATGTGTATGTGGTGACCTGTGATGAAATCCAGAGAAGAAGAACTAAATTCGTTCAGTAATGAAGATAGGGTAGTCAAGCGATTCAACGTGCTATGGAATAATGCCCACACCATTACATATGGGCTACTTTGAGTAGGGTGAGGGAGGGATACTGGTTAGGAACTCTATACCCACTGGAGGCCATGGAGGGGTCTCATCTCATGCATTGCATTCAGTAAGCCCAATTCATTTTCAGATGCTTTCTCCTACATCAAAGATATATGCCTTATTTTCAAGTCAATTGTGCCTTGATTTTCATGGGTATCTTATTTTTGTCTCTATTATGGCATCTGATCTCCTTAATAATAGTACTCATCATCATGCTCATGGTATTGGAAATAGTAATTACATGTAGGTGAGATTTACTTCCCGGCTGATTTGTTAGTCAGTCACACTATAACAGCAGTTTGCGTCCCCTCAGTTTACGTCCCCACCGATTTTTTAGTCATTCAGAGTGTAACTACAGTTCATTCATTAGTTTACACTTGTGTTTACCCAAACTTAGTCTTTGTCAGTCAGCAAGTAGGGGTCTTATTAATGGAGCCGATCTTAATCTTTTAGAGTGGGTAAAATTTATTTTCATATTTAATGTTTGAGTTAGTTCTCTTCTACAAGAAGTTTTGATCTTCATCGTTATAAGTCTGAGCCTATAGTTAGTCAATATACATGCAGAAAGGTAGAAAAGAACACAGTCGTGAAGAAGAAAAATAGCAGCAGCAGCTATGAGGAGTCAAAGAAGTCTAAGAGCTCAATCTCTCTGTTTGTAAGTTGCAGAAGTTGTTTAGAAGTTGTGTGTTGTGTGTTGACAATTTCATGTGTATTTTAAGCTTTTGTTGTGTTTATGAGTTTATTTGGTTAGAGATTAAGCACAACGTGAATAAAATATTTTTTTAAGTGTTTTATCACAATGCGTAGTATATTGTGCACTTTGTGAACTACGCGGTAAGTGACAAAACTCTATATTGTGCAGTTTGTGAAATGCGCGGTAAGTGCCAAGATTTTTGTCAATAAGTTTTCTAGCATGCAGTATTTGTAAATGCGTTGCGTGGAGTAAATATGCGCATTGCAAATCCAAGATTAGATATCAGAGTAGGTTGATCAGAGAAAGTTCTATCATAACAAGTTTATCAGAGCATCAACTCTATTGAAAAGTGAAACATGGTTTCTACTTCAAATCTGCAACCTCCCACCTTTACAGGGAAAAACTATGAGTTATGGTCCTTGACCATGAAGGTGTTGTTCTGAGATCAAGATGTATGGGAAATAGTTGAGAATGGCTATGTGGAACCAGCATATCAAGAAGCATACAATGCCCTCACACAAGCTGAGAAGGATGCTTTGAAAGATCAAAGGAATAAGGATGGAAAGGTGATGTTTTACATACATGAAGCTATTCATGAGAGCATACTCCCAATATTTTCATTATCAAAGCAAGCCAAGGAGGCATGGGACATATTAAAAACCTCTTATCAAGGTATGGACAAGGTCAAGACCTCAAAACTACAAATTCTTAGAAGATATTTTGAAACTCTATCAATTAAAGATACATATTCAGTAGATTCCATTTATACCCATATTATTGGCAGGATAAATCAGATTAAGTCTCATGTAGAAACTATAGAGGATATAAAGGTTGTTGAGAAGGTACTTTTCCTAAATTTGATACTCTTGTTGTGAACTTAGAAGAGAACAAAGATTTAAGTTAGTTCAGTCTAGATGAGCTCCAAGCTTCCCTCATTAATCATGAAAACATATTAAATAGGTCAAATATGTCATTAGAAAATGCATTTTCCTCACAGTCATCTATAAGTCGTGGAAGAGGACGGGGGAGAGCTAATTCTAGAGGCAAGGGAAGGAGTTTCGTCAGAGGTGGATGCAGTAACAGTCCTAGAAATATTGGTGGAAGAGGACAAAACCAAAATAATAGTCAACCAATTAATCAGAGAATTGATAAATAAAAGATTCACAACCATTACTGTAAAAAGTATAGACATTATGCATATGATTGCAGAAATAGATAGTATAATCAGAACAAGCAAGGACAAGATCAGTCAAACAGTTAAAATAGTCCCTCGAGTCTTATGTTTATGGCGAGCACTGAAGCAATGCCTATAATATCCCCAGTTGAATGCAATGTTCCTCAAGAAATTCCTTGTGATATATTGTATCTATAATCAGGTTGTACTAATCACATGACAGGAAACATAGAATTGTTTTCTAGTTTGGATAAGTCAGTCCAAACAAAAGTTACACTTGGAACAGATATCCAAGTCATTGTCTTAGGGAAATAAAGTACTAAATTTTTGACTAAGAAGGGGGAGAAAAAAGTCATGCCTGATGTATATTATGTTTCTGTTCTGAAGCATAATTTGATGAGCACAGGACAGTTGTTACAGAAAGGATACATAATCTATATGGAAGATAATCATTGTGTGATTATGGACAGATATCCAAGCAATCAACATATTGAAAGAGTCTATATGAGAAGTAACAAAATGTTCCCATTGACAATGAAGCCTGCCAAGAAGAAAAATATAGTGCAAGATTTTGGTAAAGCAAAATATATGCAGTTAGACATTGCATTTACAACGGGAGGTGTGCGCAGTTCTGAGGAAGGAAAAAGTAGTGCATGCAATACTAAGAAAGAAGAAGATAGTAGCATAGAGATGCATGAAGCATTTCAATCTAAAATGCAAGATGATTCCTGGCTATGGAATTTTAGATTTGGACACTTGAACTTTGGAGGTCTGAAGGTGGTACATACAAAGGATATGGTAAAAAGTTTTCCATTGATTGAAAAAAAAGAAATAACATGTGAAGGTTGTATTTTTGGAAAGCAGCATAGAGAATCCAGTTGGAAAGTCATACAGAGCAAAAGATCCACTGAAAATTTTGCATTCAGACATTTGTGGACCAATGCAAACACCATCTATAGGAGGCAGTATATGTTTTCTAACATTTATTGATAATTTTTCAAGAAAGACATGGATTTATTTCCTAAAACATAAATCTGACGCATTGGGTTATTTTCAGCAGTTTAAATCACTTGTGGAAAAGAAGAGTGGTTATTACATCAAGGTTTTAAGAACTGAAAGTGGAGGTGAATATGTTTCAAGAAAATTTAATAATTTTTTCAAATTCCATGGCATCTGCAAGCAATTTATCACACGGTACACACCACAACAGAATGGTGCCGCAAAGAGAAAGAATCGAACCATCATGGAGATGGTGCGCAGTATGTTGGCAACCCAACATTTTTCAATTGAGTATTTGGTTGAGGCAGTATCAAATTCAGTATACATCATGAACAGATGCCTGACAAAGAATGTGAAGAACAGTGTTCCTCAAGAATCCTGGACAGGTATGAAACATAATGTGGTGCACTTAAAAGTTTTTGGTTTCGTTGCATATGCACATGTTTCAGATGAGCTGAGAAAGAAGATAGATAACGAAGGACAAAAATGTAAATTTTTTGGATATTCAGAAGATGTAAAAATCATATAAACTATATTATCCTATCGCAAGGAAAGTCATAATCAGCCACGATGTTCAGTTTTTGGAGAATCAAGCATGGGATGGAAGCATAGAAAATATAGTTAGAAGTGGTTCAAACACCAAGTACAAGTCATTGCACATTTCATTCTACTCTTGGAAATGAGACACAAATCCCATCATAATATATTCCAGTGAGATTAGCAAGTTCGTAGTCCACACCTAGAGTGCATCAAACACCAGCAAGTATTCCAAGTAGTTATACATCACCAGATCCAACATTAGCAACTTTGTTAGCAAGGAAGATAATAAATCTGCATGACATCTATAATTTTGACACAACAAGTTCATTTTATTTTTTTTCTCTGTTTTCACAAGTGGATGATCCTTTAACTTTTGAAGAAGTCGTCAAAGATTATGTATGGGCACAAGCCATGGATGAAGAAATTAAAAGCATAGAGAACAATTAGACATGGAAATTAGTTGATGTACCTGAATATAAGGATGTGATAAGTGTCAAGTGGATTTATAAGACCAAGAAAGATGGAGAAGGAAATGTGTATAAGAATAAGGCAAGGCCAGTTGCAAGAGGTTTTACACAACAACCTGGAATTGATTTCAATGAAACATTTGCACTAGTTGTGCGCATGGACACAGTCAGAACTGTGTTAGCCGTTACCCAGCAGAACAAATTTTATGTTTATCAAATGGATGTAAAGTCATAATTTTTGAATGGACATTTATAAGAAGAAGTGTATGTGGAATAGCCACAAGGTTATGAGATTCTAGGACAAGAGAAAAAAGTGCACATAATCAAGAAGGCATTGTATGGATTAAAGCAATCTCTGAGAGGGTGGTACAGTCGCATAGATTCCTACCTCACATAGAATGGATTTCAAAGAAGTGAACGTGAGCCAGCATTGTACATCAAAGAAAATAAACAAGGTAACATGTTAATTGTTTTCTTATATATAAATGACTTGATTTTTACAGGTGATTTTGGCTTAGAAGAATTTAATTCAGTCATGAAGGATGAATTTGAAATGAATGATTTAGGGCTTATGAGATATTTTCTGGGTATTGAAGTTCACCAGTCCAAAGCTAGTATGCTTATTTCACAATCTAAGTATCCACATGAAATTTTGAAAAGATTCAATATGATAAATTCCAAAGCAGCCCCAACACCTATCATAATAGGATTGAAGTCAAGCAAGGAAGATGAAGGGTCCAAGGTGGATCCCACACTGTTCAAAAGAATGGTAGGTAGTATTATGTATCTACCACCAACAAGGCTTGATATTATGTGAGTAAGCCTAATTTCAAGGTTCATGGAAACTCCAAAAGAATCTCATTGGAAGGAAGGAACAATAATTCTAAGATATGTGAATGGAACAAAAGATTTTGGAATTATGTACTCTACTTCAGAAGATTTCATACTTATTGGAACTATTGACAATGGTTGTGGAGGCAACATAGATGAAAAGAAAAGTACCTATGGGTACACATTTCATTTTGGAATAGGTATAGTGTCAAGGGAATCAAGGAAGCAACCCATACTGACTCTTTCTTCAGCAGAAGAAGAGTACATTGCAACTACAAGCATATCTTGTCAAGCAGTCTAGATGAGAAGAATGTTAAACGATTTGATGCAGGAACAACAAGAACCAATGACAATATTTTGTGACAACAATTCATCTATCATGTTATCAAATAATCATGTGTTTCAAAAGAAAACCAAGCACATTGATAGAAGGTATTATTTTATCAAAGAATTGGTGAATAATAAAGAAATTTGTCTAGAGTTTTGCAGGTCAAAAGAATAAGACGCAGATATTTTCACAAAATCTTTGGAAAGAGATGCATTTCAGCATCTATGTAGTAGTCTAGGGGTTTGTGCAGTGATAGATGATTGATAGTTCAAGTAAATTCAATTTTTTTTATGTAAAATTTGTAATCCCACCTACTTATAATTAAGGGGGACTGCTAGAAATAATAATTACAAATTAGTGAGCTTTATGTATCCATCGATTTTTCAGCCAGTTTTTAACTACATTTCATTAGTTTACACTTGCGTTTACACAAACTTTGTATTTTTTAGTCAGCAAGCAGGGGTCTTATTAATGGAGCCAATCTTAATCTTTCTTGAGTCCAGTTAAGTAGTTGAGAGTCAATCGAATTTATTGTTATCTTTAATGTTTGAGTTAGTTCGCTTCTATAGAAAGTTTTAGTCTTCATCTTTATAAGTCTTAGTCTATAGTTATTCAACATACATACAAAGAGGTAGAAAAGAATAGAGTTGTGAAGAAGAAAAACAACAACAACAACTCTAGGGAGTCAAAGAAGTCTGAGATCTCAAGGTCTATGTTTGTAAGTTGCAAAAGTTGTTCAAAAGTTGTTGGAGCCAAACCTCAAAACAAAATTGTAGTCTATAACCACGCACAGTGCCGAAGTTTTAATATATATATCATGTATTTTGCGTGTTGACAATTTCATGTGTATTTTAAGCTTTTCTTGTGTTTACAAGCTTATTGTGTTAGATATTAAGCATAGTGGAAAGAAATTATTTCTTTAAAGTGTTTCATCACAACACGCAGTATATCGTGCAGTCTATAAACTACATGGTAAGTGCTAAAATTGTTTCCATTAATTGTTTTGGCGCATAGTATTTGTAATTGCACTGCATAGAGTAAATATGCATGTTGCATATATGAGAAATGACATGGGGTTTCCTTTATTTATTCGTAGACGAGCTCGTGGTTGTGGTCGGAAAGACCCTAAGGAGGGTGCAGTTTTTTGGGTTTTGATCATCTTGACAATCGTGGAACTTATGTTGAGACATGCCAATATGGGATTATTGATTGGGGTTCTGATTTATTTGGTGATTATGGTAATTCATGTTGCCTTTTGGCTTCGTGAGTATTTATTTTTTGAATGAAGACAATGTTGTTGGGGGGGTATTATATGAAGACATTCTTGTTTCAACCACTAGGGTATGATATAATATCCCTTTCATCAAAAGGGTTCATCATGGACTTACTATATTGATCATAACTAGGACGTTATTAGATTGACCAGTGCAAAAAAGGAGAACTTAGAACAGTTGCGTATTTGTGGTCATAAATTTTCATATTTTTTTAGGATTTATTGTACTTTGGATGGAATAAAGGACATGGTATATGTTGGATTCACAAGATCAAAGGAATCATTATTGGGAAATATTCTCATCCATCATTTCTGTTGCATTTTGAAAAAGTGACTTGTTGTAGTTTCCTATTGTTGTTGTATGTATTTAAGGTTTTTTTTTTTTTTTTTCCGAAGCATCTAGGGGTAAAATCATGAAGATGGGTAACACTTTTGCTTGTTTTATGACAAAAAAAACTGTATTTTCACAAGTTCTTCAATTTTCGGCATACAAAAATATTTTTTTTGTTTAGAATTTCACTTTACAGTAAAAACAAAACTTGTGAATAATTTTGTTATATTTCTAATGACTATTTTTCAATTTTTTTTTATAAATATTTGATATGTCAATTTGACAATTGTTTAACAGTATGTTCCTTAAACATGAAAGGAATGATAATGAGTTATTGTTTTCCACAACAATGTATCTATTATTAAACTTATGTTTTTAAGAAATGAAATATACTGCAACAATCT
>ML788808.1:235185-273778 GCA_009831015.1 Picea engelmannii
ATATTTGATATGTCAATTTGACAATTGTTTAACAGTATGTTCCTTAAACATGAAAGGAATGATAATGAGTTATTGTTTTCCACAACAATGTATCTATTATTAAACTTATGTTTTTAAGAAATGAAATATACTGCAACAATCTAAATAGACTCTATTTTATTATGACTATAATTTTGAACCTAACGGATGAATATTATAATTTCTAGAATTTTTTTAGGTTGACCAACATGAAAACGTTGAAGATTTTAAACACGTGTTTTTCTACACCTTGTATCTATCTTAATTTTTACTTAAAAGTAAAATCTAAAAATACCCTTTTGAAGAGAACAGTTTAACAATTATGAATATAAATTTTCCATAATTTTTCGTTGTGTGTTTTTAGAGATATGGATTTTTCATTTCACCGAATCATAATCTCACCTAAAAATATTATGCAGTGATTTTTTTATAAAATTAAATAAAATTAGATAAAAACAATGAAAATGAAAACAAATTGTACCCAATGAAAGAAGATTCTATTTTAAAAATGTTGGTATCAATTCTCAAACTAAATTCTGAGTATTTATAGGAGTCCGCTAACTCCAAAGATGAAGTAAGATGGAGAGAATTTGTATTTTCCTGCAAACAGTCTCATTTTCAAGTTTTCGGCTGAAATATTCTTTCGGCCGAAAACTAGTTTTTAACGGAATCCATTAAAAATAAACATTTCGACCGAAAAGTATTTTGGCCGAAAAGTATCGAAATATGCTTACCACAGGAAAATAATTCATCCAAAAAACATTGTACATGAATTTCGAGGGCACCATTAAATTTAACATGAAAATTTTCGACCGAAAAATATTTCGGCCGAAAGAAACATTTGTTCGGCCGAAAAATTGCCATTAGAAATTTTGGAGACCCAATTGTCATGAAAGTGTTACCCAGATTCATGATTTTACCCCTAGAGGATATCTTGTTGCCCCCAGGTAGTGTGAAAATATGATTTTACCCCCAGGTAGTGTGAAAATATGCATGGGTTTTGTAGAAATTTTAATAAAAATTATTTATTGTCTGGATTCTCCTGATCTAAAAATTATATGCCACTATTAAATACATAATCGCTTCTACTAAAATTCTTGCAGAATTTCAAACACGATCGCCAATTGCAATATCAAGAAGAGAGATCAATCACACATAACATGGATGTTTTACTGGGAAATCATAAAGTTAAAAACCCCACTATCATATATTATGTATATATCATAGATCATGAAACAATCTCATACAAAACTCAAATCCAGGAGCTCCTAGTACAATATACAATCGTCTCACACTGTCATACAAAAATTGACAAATTCATGTGCCAATTTACTGCCTCTAGACAGCCTGCCTCCTCTACACAATCCTTGTTCATGGAAATCCATGCAATCAATGAATCCTCTTGCCTAGGTTGTGCATTCCTCATTGGCACATCCAATGTGTGTGTGGTTGCATGAGTGCACCCACTAAAGTCAGAACTAATAGTCAAACTGTCCCTTTCACCTGTTATATCAACTGAGTCTCCACAGGATCTGACATGCATGTAGTTAACAATGGTAAATCTTCAGTTGCATGTGAGATCACTGATTGTGAATTTAATTAATAATTAATTTACTGATCTCTCACTAGTGTAAGTTCAGTTACAACTAGTACAACTGAGCTTAACTCACTTAACTAAGTTAAACTACTTTACAACTCACATAACTACACATATAACTCTGTTTCAACTTCGAATCACTCAGTTACAACTAATTTGACTTGCATGTCCCACTATTCAACCTTTGAACTCGAATTTCCTATAGCTAACTGATTTTCCACTTCAATTAACTATTTTCAAGTGCTCATTGAGAATATATTAATATTTATTGTCCAACTATTATTAATGGATAATAATAGTCGACATACATCTATAAATAGAATTTGCTCACCATCTATAAAGAGACATCATCTATAAATAGAATTTTCTCATCAACTAAAAATAGACTTCCACCTAAAAATAGTTTGAGGCTCCATCCTAGTGTAGGTGCATAATTTTCACTAGGATCTTCTTGTTGAATCTCAACACTCCCTCTCAACAAGAAGGGGATTATCCTTCACCCCAATCCTGTCTCTATGGTATACGAATTTTCTCCTGGTGAGCGCCTTAGTCAGAATGTCTGCATCCTGATCTTTTGTAGGAATGTTCTGAAGCATTATAATCTTCCGCTGCACACAATCTCTGAGATGTTGATACCAGATATCTATATGCCTATATCTATCATTAAACATGGGATTAATTGAGAGTTTAATGCAACTATGATTATCACAATGAATCATTGTCATATCTAAATGAGAACAAAACAAACCAACCAAGATCTTTCTCATCCAGATAGCCTCACAGGAAGCTTGACTCGCTTCCATGTATTCTGCTTCTGCTGAAATGAGTGCCACGAATCTCTTTTTCCTGTTGTACCAAGAAAGTAGTTGTAGATCTGATACTAAAGATCCCCCCTGATGTGCTCTTTCTGTCAGTTGGGTTGCCCACCCAATCTGCATCCATGAAGCCATGCAACTTCACCTCATTCGTCTGTCTGTACCATATTCCATACTCAGATGTGTCCCTCTGGTATCTCAGGACATGCTTGCCCGCCTTCCAAAAGAGCTTGGTAGGCTTAACCATTTCTTGAATCAACTGGTTAACCACATAACAAATGTTCGATCTCATGTTCACTAGATACATTAGCAAACCCACTAACTTTTGATAGACAATAGCATCCACTACCTCTCCAGAAGTAGCATCCTCTTTCCTCTAGTTTCTTGGAAGAGGAGTATCCATGGGTTTGCAACCCTCCATGTGAAAATTACCCATTATCTCCCTTGCATACTTTCCTTGAGACACAAAAAGTTCACCATCTCATTGCCATATTTCCAATCCAAGGAAATAATGAAGGAGGCCCATATCCTTCATCCCAAACTCCTTTGCAAGATCCTCCTTGCATGAGTGTATCAACTGCTCATCACCAGTCAATATTAAATCATCAACATAAAGAACAATGATTAAAATCTTACCCTCCACCATTGCATCTATCCATGTGGTCTCCTACACTGCTTCTTGAAAGGAAGATGGTTCAGTCACAATACATTTGCTCATGAGAGCCATGTATCCAGGAAATTGGTCAGGAGACTATTTCTGCCTGTGCTATGAAGTAGGGGCTCCTACATTTTGTGCAGCATCTAGTCTCAATCTATCAGCTTCTGTGGTGTGCTTTCTGCCATTTCTGATGGATGGATATGCATGAGTGGATTCCTCCACTCCATGAACCTCCTCATGTGGTTGATCCACATATTGAGACTCATATTTGGGAACCAGAAATTCCTCCTCTCCATGCAAGTCCAACTCCCTCTCAAGGGAAAACCGCATGTCTTTCCCCTCATCAAATTTTATATCCCGTCGGACAATAGTCATTCTGTTGTTGGGAAAATACACACGATAATTATGGGGTGTTTCTGTGTACCCCACAAAAATCCCAACTTAAGTAGTCGATTCCAGCTTCTTCCTGGCATCATTGGTCACATGCACATAAATAGATGAGCCAAAAATCTTAAAGTGTGAAACATCAATTTTCTTACCAGTGAAAGCTTCCTCAGGTGTACTCATGCCAAGTACTCTATGAGGACAACGGTTATGCACATAAACCGCAGTATTGCATGCTTCCTCCCACAAATGCATTGGTAGGCACTGATCATGCAACATCGCTCATGATGCACCCACGATTGTTCTATTCTTCCTCTCCACGACCCCATTTTGTTGTGGGTTATGAGGTGCTATGATTTCTCTCTGGATTCCTTCTTTGTTGCAGAAGTCTTTGAATTCATTAGAGATTTATTCTCCACCATTATCGCTCTCCAGAGCCTTCACTTGCTTCCCCGACTCTTTCTCCACCAATGATTTAAACTCACATAAATTTGAGAATGTTTGATCCTTCTTCTGCATGAAGAAGATCCAACATTTACGAGAAAAGTCATCAACAAAAATAACATAATACTTATGTTTTGTTGTTGAAGCAACCGAGAATGGTCCACACACATTTGTGTGAACTCTCTCCGGGATCACCGAAGCAAGGTTCTCCTTTTCATGAAAGGGGGACTTTACATACTTCCCCATGGTGCAACCCTTGCACTGGTCTAACTGAGCAATTGTTCCCATTGGAACTCCAGTAGATATTTGTTGCATGATTTTCAAGGCTCCATGATGAAGATGGCCCAATCACCTATGCCATAAATCACCCTCATCCCGGATCACAACTTTTTCTGGCTTGCCCATCATGACAACACAACCATCTACCTCCATCTTGTAGATATTCTTAACTCAAATCCTTATCTTCTTGACTTGACCCATTGTTTTATGTCACAAAAAATCTTTTCCATCACTGGAAACAATGTCATAGCCTCTGTCCTCCAACATTGCGACTGAAACCAAGTTTTTCTTCAGACCTAGAACATTCATAACATCTTTCAATTGAAATGTTTTACCTGACTCTCTCTGAAAGGTAATGGTACCAATGCTATTTTCACTGTATCATCCATCGTCGCCCATATCTATATGAATTTTGAGATCTTTCTCCCCCAAGTCATTGAAAATCTCCTTATCTCCCGTCATGTGGAAGGAAGCGTCGCTATCCAAATACCACACCGATCCCAATGCACTTGACGCCATGCATGCAATCAAGGAGAAGTCAAGTTCAAATTGCGAGGCAAGGGCCTCACCACCTGCATCTCCAACAACCTTCTTATTCTTCTTCTTTTGCGAACAATTAGTAGCAAGGTGCCCATGTTCGTGATAGTGAAAACACTTCACTTTGGACAAATCCAACTTCTTGACTTTAGACTCATATTTTGAATGGAATTTCTTCCCCTTCCCTTTCCTTTCCTTAGCATCCAAATAAAAATCCTCTTCATCATCATGCTTTGATGAAGAGCCATCTCTGATCTTCCGCCTAAACTCCTCCTACACTAGATCCAACCATATTCGTTCCCAAACTGACAATTTTTCCTTTCCATTGACAGATTCTTGATAACTATGCCAACTCTTGGGCAGTCCTAGGAGAGCCAAGCTCACCAAACCATCATTAATTCCCACACTCCCTGGCTCATCTTGACATTGGACAAACTTTGTGAGATATTTTTGAATGGAGTCACCCTTCTCCATCTTGATCTTCCTGAGTTTATCTTTGAGCGCCAATTTCCTATGGTCACTATTGTTTTGGAGTAGATTCGTCAAAGCCTTCCACATTACATATGGTGTGGCTTTTCCATGGAGGTTCAAGACAATGTGGTCTCATACTTCCGCCAACAGGATCCTCCTCGCCTTTGCCACTTTCTTTTTCCATCCATCAAGATTCGCAACGTCTACAATGTCTGGCTTAGGAGCATCTTTTTCAATGAATTCCTTCAAGCCATTGTATTCGAGTACTTCCTCCATCCTGTCCTTCCAAGCAATGTAGTTCAAGCTGTCCTTGAGTGCATACTCTAACCTCAAGCCATTGAAATCCATTTCGATCTTGAATCAGTTGTAGCACCAAGAAAGTCTTTCTGGAAATTCAAATTCTATAAAGTCACAAACTCAACTTCTGCAATTTCCTATGCTCTGATACCATGTAGAAATTTCAATACAAATTATGTATTTCCTAGATTATCTTGATCTAACAATTATATGCCACTGTTAAATGCATAATCTCTTCTACTAAAATTCTTGCAGAATTTAAAACACAATCGCCAATTGCATATATCAAGAAGAGAGATCAATCACACATAACACGGATGTTTTACTGGGAAAGAAAAAAGCTAAAAACCCCACTATCATATATTATGTATATATCATGGATCATGAAACAATCTCATACAAAACTCTAATCCAAGAGCTCTCAGTACAATATACAATTGTCTCACACTATCATACAAAAATTGACAAATTCATGTGCCAATTTACCACTTCTAGACAGCCTGCCTCCTCTACGCAATCCCTGCTGATGGAAATCCTTGCAATGAATGAATCGTCTTGCCTAGGTTGCACATTCCTCATTGACACATCCATTGTGTGTGTGGTTGCATGAGTGCACCCACTAAAGTCACAACTAATAGTGAAATTGTCCCTTTCACCTGTTATCTCAACTGGGTCTCCATTGGATCTGACATGGATGTAGTTAACAGTGGTAAATCTTCAGTTGCATGTTAGATCACAAATTGTGAATTTAATTAATAATTAATTCATTGATCTCTCACTAGTGTAAGTTCAGTTACAACTAGTACAACTGAGATTAACTCACTTAACTGAGTTAAACTACTTTACCACTCACATAACTACACATATAACTCTTTTACAACTTTGAATCACTCAGTTACAACTAATTCGACTTGCATGTCCCACCAGTCAACCTTTGAACTCAAATTTCCTATAGCTAACTGATTTGCCACTTCAGTTAACTATTTCCAAGTGCTCATTGAGAATAGATTAATATTTATTGTCCAACTATTATTAAGGGATAATAATAGTCAACAAACATATATAAATAGAATTCACTCACCATCTATAAATAGACATCATCTATAAATAGAATTTGATCATCATCTAAAAATAGACTTCCACCTGAAAATAACATGAGGCTCCATCCTAGTGTAGGTGCATAATTTTCACTAGGATCTTCTTGTTGAATCTCAATAGGTTTTACGTTGGGAGTGATGGAAGCAAAAACAACATGGATTTGTTGAAAATATACTACACTTTTTTGTTGCATCCAATTACAAGGAGGAAGTGCAATATTAATTGGATTTCAAATTTTTGGGGAACAGATCAGGCCAACCTTCTTCATAATAAAAAAAGTTCTCTGCTTTCTATTTTTTTTTTGTAAGTGTGATGGTTTTTGAAAGAATAATTATCAAATATAAAATCATTTTTTCCTATTGAAGACTGGACGAGACTGAGGAAACCCTAATCCTCCAGTCGCAGGCAGTGTTCGCACATAGCCAAAGCCCCCACGCGGTGCGAGCTCTGCAACACAACACCAGGCCCATCCCTCCTAACGTAGCACAATGGGAATGGAGGGGGGGGGACAACCCCCCTCTTACAACAATAGCGCCGCCAATGATCGATTCGTCACGCGCGCAAAGTGACCAGCTTTCGAGCCACCCCAACCAATACGCGAGCAGCTCCTGGCCAGAGAACACGGCCTCAACAAGGAAATGGACACGGATGCTGAAGTCGGAACCTCCCAGGCGAAACCACACCGCGACTGGGAACCAGGTAAATGCATACCCCAACTGGAAAAAGCACCAAGATATATCATTAGCTCCACTAGGGTAGGAGAACACATAGAGTTCATGAAAGAACATGCCCTCATAGGAAAATTCTTGGGGCTCTGGCCCTCAGAGCGGGATCTACATAAATGGATCAAACACTGGTGGAACCCCAAAGGGGACTACGAAGTTCAGCTCAGCTCCAAGAGATTTTTCACAATCATTCTGTACAACCTAGAGGATAAAGATAGGATATTCGAAAATGGGCCTTACTTCTTCAACTCAGCTGGGCTCTTCCTACGATTTTGGACTGAGAGATTCAGCCCTGACAAAGAAGACTTCACCATGGCCCCAGTGTGGATACGCTTATACTCTTTACCCCAAGAGTTTTGGTTGGAGGAGATTCTAATGGGCATCAGAAACACCCTAGGGCAGTATGTAAGAGCGTCCGAAGCCACCAGACAAAGAAAATACACCTCCTATGCCAGGATCTGCGTCTATATGAACATCTCAAAAGCACTCCCCGGATCAGTGACTCTGGAATACCAATACGAGGACTGGCAGCAAACCCTGGACTACGAGCACATTCCCTTTCGCTGCCGGAGATGCCACGAGCATGGGCACCTCTACAGGGATTGCCCCCTCACCAGAAAAGCTGCCAAGACAGATGAGTTAGCACAAAAAGATGGATTCACTACAGTGGCGCCAAAGAAAAGAAATCCACTAAGAAGACAAAACCAGGGGCAAAAGAAAAGCATCGCAACAAGAAACTTCAACGAGATCCTGAATCACCTACCAGAGGAAGAGGAAATTCAAGATCCGCACAAAAATTCGCAGCAAGCACCGGAAAACACACCAACTCCAACCNCATGGAGGACTGGGGAGAGGGAGACAGAGACACCTCAATGCAGTTGGACGAAAGAGATATTGCGAGCATAGATCTGGAAAGGCTAGAAGAGGCCCTGAACCAAAAAGACCTGCAAACCCTTCCTAAAGAACAATTGCGCAAGGTGCACAAAGTTTTCCTCAACTCCTCCACGGGAACCACAGCACGGCTAGGCATAGCCACGGACTCGCACTCTGGCTCGAAGAAGATCCCTTGAGAAAACAAGAGAAGAGGCTGCAAAACAGTGCAGCAACTGATCAGAGAACCAGGCAACCTCATGATAAATTCTGGACAGATCCAAAAGATCTCGGAGGTTTATCTCCAAACCCTGACACCAACCCAATGATGAAAATCCTCACTTGGAACATAAGAGGACTTAATGGTCGGTCTAAACAAAGGACCCTCCGAGATTACATAAAAGCTAAGAATCCAGATATGCTCTTACTACAGGAAACCAAATGTGCAGGAGCAGAAGCTGAAACAATATTTCAGCGAATCTGGCGGAACTGCAACTTCATATCAACAGACTCTGCAGGCGCCTCAAGAGGCTTGGCCATACTCTGGAACCCTGCCAGCGTCAGCATCCACAATCCCTTTTCAACAGTGGGCATGATAACGGCACACTTCAAGATCATTGGCTCGAATCAGGAGGGGGACATCACGAATGTCTATGGCCCTCACAGTCAGCAATAAAAAGACAAACTCATGCAGAGGCTAGAACTCATCAAAACCCTGGTGACCACATGCAACTGGGTCTTGGGAGGGGACTTCAACATGATCCTCTCGCTAGAGGAAAAAACAGGCGACACCAAGAAGTTGGAGCAAGATAGCGGTAAGTTCAAAACTCTTATAGATCTTCTCAAGTTAGTAGACATAGAAAATAGCAATGGCACCTTCACTTGGTCAAATCCCAGATCGGGCGCACAACACATAGCCTGCCGATTGGACCGCTTCCTAGTCTCAGAGGCACTAATGGAGTCAGGTTCCCAACTGGAAAGCCTCATCCTATCGAGAGCTGGCTCAGACCATTGGCCACTGATCCTTAGCATGAATATCAAAACCACACCCAGGTTCAAGCCCTTCCGCTTTGAGAAATTTTGGCTCCTCCATCCAGACTTCCAACACCTAGCCAAGGACTGGTGGGCGCAGGTTGAAATAGAACATGGTTCGAGCATGTACAAATTTCAGCAAAGACTCAAGAACTTCAAGCAGTTGTTGAAGCAATGGAACAAGAACTGTTTTGGAGACATCTTCCACATCATTCAAGACATAGAAAGCCAGCTAGAGACGATTCAGAAAACCTTCATCGTTGGGACCAGAACCGACGACCTAATGAAAGCAGAGGAAATGCTCCGTGGGCAACTAGAAGAACGAAGAAAACAGGAGGAGGTTCTATGGAAGCAGAAGTCCCAAGTACAGTGGCTCAAGGAAGGGGAGCGGAACACCAAATTCTTTCACAGGACAGTGATGCACCGACGGCATGTCAATAGAATCACCCACTTAGAAAACGGGCAAGGTGACATAATCAGAGAGCACTCGAAAATAGAAACAGAGCTAATCAACTTCTACCGAGACCTCCTAACGGAAATCCAGGAGGATAGAACAGAATCCATTCAAAGAGTCATAAGGCATTTACCAGCCCTAGTAACCTCGGAGCAAAATGACACCCTCACTAGGCCCATCACCCAGGAGGAAGTGGATCAGGCAGTAAAAGACATGCCCCCAGGCAAGGCCCCAGGACTAGATGGGTTCACCATAGAATTCTTTTATCATTGTTGGGATCTGATTAAAAAAGATGTTTGGGAAGTGGTCGAGGAATCGAGAGCTTTGGGAGTGGTTCTCCCTGCTCTGAATGCGACCTTCCTCACCCTTATTCCAAAAGAAGAGCGAGTCACCAATCCCAAGCACTTCCGACCCATAGCCCTCTGCAACGTCATCTACAAGATCATCACGAAGGTCATAGCCAATAGACTGAAACCCATCCTGACGCATGTCATCTCCAAAGAATAGGCTGGCTACGTGGAAGGAAGGCAAATCATGGACAACGTCATTCTGGCACACGAAGTCATTCACTCTCTCAAAACCTCCAAAACCCCAGGTATGTTAATAAAACTAGACCTCTCCAAAGCTTTTGATAGAGCCAGCTGGCAATATCTCAAAGCCATCCTTGACTCCTTTGGCTTTGATCAGGGTTGGGTCAAGTGGATACTCAATCTCGTCTCCTCCACCTTCTTCTCCATCTTGGTCAATGGCATTCCTTCCAGGCCCTTCTCACCTTCCCGTGGCATCTGGCAGGGTGATCCCCTCTCACCCTTTCTGTTCGTCCTCATGGCAGAAGGTCTGGGCAAATCCATCACGGCGGCACTCTCAGATGGCTCCCTCAAAGGACTACCTCTCCATAATCTTCAACCATCCCTCTCCCACAGCCAGTTCATCGATGATACGCTCCTTCTCAACTCCCCCTCAGCACGAGAAGCCTGCACCCTCAACTCCATCCTCTCTGATTTCACGGAAGCCTTCGGCATGTCTCTAAACCTTGATAAGTCCAAACTCTATTTCTTCAATACCCCTGCCCCTGTTCAAGCCCACATCTCCAGACTCCTCGGCATACCAAGGAGCTCCCTTCCATCCAATTACCTAGGCATCCCCCTAACGGGCACTGCTGCTAGATCCATCTCCTGGGATAGCCTTCTCCATTCTATTTCCAACAGACTCAGTAATTGGACTTTCAGACCCCTCAATATTGCCTCCTGGCTTGTCCTTCTAAAGTCTGTCCTGCAGGCCCTCCCCACCTATCTCTTCATGGTCCTAGCAGCTCCGAAGCACATCATAAAAGCCATAAGAAACTTGCAGCGCAATTTTCTCTGGCACGAGCACCATCCAAACAAGAAGTGGGCCCTAGTTAGCTGGGACAAAACCTGCGTGCCAAAAAGTCAAGGGGGACTAGGCCTACGGGACCCAGGAAAGCTCAATCAAGTCATGGGAGCAAAAATCTGGTGGCGTTGGTTGAAAGCTCCTACAATGGCATGGGCACGAATTTGGAGACACAAATATGCCCCACTAACGCCTGTCAATTAGCTAATCAAGCACAACACCAGAATTCAAGGGTCCAACATCTGGAACACCGCTTGGCAAAACTGCACCCTGGTTCAGAATCATGCCTTCTAGGAGGTCAGAGGAGGGGAAAGTGCTATGCTCTGGCACGACTCCTGGCAGCAACTCAAGCCACTGAACAGCATCGAAGACCTAGACACCCTGAGGGAAGCCATTGACCCGCATGCCTCCCTAAGAGTCAAGGATCTTTGGAAACCACAAGGGCAGCACCCACACTGGCGCCAATGGAAAGTATCACACCAAGACCTGGGAGTTCCTGAAAATCTCAGCTTGGGAAGTTGGCATGCACAAGCCAAACAACGGAAAATTCAAGTCAGAGGAGGACCGGACATCCTGCGATGGGGGTACTCCACAGCTGGGACCTTCACGATTAAGGAAGCCTATACCATCTACAACCACCACCAAGGAGAAGATAAACATCCCATCTGGAATAAAATCTGGGACTCTGCTCTATGGCCCAAGGTCTCCACCTTCCTCTGGCTAGTAGTGCACAACAGGGCCCTAACTTGGGACAATCTCAGGAAGTGAGGCTTCATCGGACCCTCCCTTTGTGTGCTTTTCCAGCAAGAAGAAGAAACCAAAGAACACCTATTCAATGGTTGCCAATACAGCCAGAGCGTATGGGACAAAAGTGCGCAAATCATGCGCAAGTCAGGGAAACATCGAAACAGTGTCAATGATACAATAGAGCACTGGGATAGCATATCCTTCAAAATCATGCTCCTAAATGACATTTGGCGGCTCTTACCAGGATTTATCTTCTGGCAGCTCTGGAAGGAAAGAAACAGAAGAATTTTCCACTCGCAGGCCTCCCCGCCGGAGAGCACTTGGGAGGCTATTAGCTCGCTAATCAAAGAGACAATCCGATGCAGACCCTGGGAAAAGGAGGACATAAAGGGCACCCACGAGGAGCACCGCATCCTCCAACATTGGCAGCCCCTCCCTCTCAATCACTCAACCCTGCGAACCAACAAACCCCCCCAAGCCAGCCCCGTCACTTGGTCCCCCCCTTATGCCCCTTTTATCAAAATCAACTTTGATGGAGCAGCCAAAGGAAATCCAAGAACAACAGATTGGGGTGTAGTGATCAGAGACTCGGAAGGGGAAATCCTGGGACTTTTAGCAGGCTTCCTAGGGGAGACGACAAATAATGTTGCAGAGCTAACAGGCCTATTGAGTGGTCTGCAGGCAACAATTGATAAAGGCCACCGCAACATAGTCCTGGAAGGAGACTCACAGGTCATCATTCATATAATCACAAAAATACTGAATGGGAGTCCACCTTCAAAGATCTCACCAAGCTGGCATCTCTCCGGACTACTAGAATACTTTCAAAGCCTCCTCACATCCACGCTTAGCATAGTACCTTCCCATGTGAAGAGAACGGAAAATCGGGTTGCAGACTGCCTAGCAAACGTAGCAGTCGAGAGGGAAGACGATTACTCACGATGGATGGACCACTCCACAGATTGCTCAGACATCCTTGCAAGATGCTAGGCCCTAGCCCACAGGGACCTCCTCCCCCTGGATGGGGTGACACGTGCCCACCAGCAAACACGCGGACGATCGTCGGGATGCCCATTTATGGCATCAACCGATGAGCGCCCTCCGAATATTAATTAGCACATGGCTTGCACCAGCCACTTCCAGTCGATGAGCCCTCTCGCGCGAGGGAAGTGTACCAGGCAGCAGAGAACTTACCACCCAACCTTAATGGCCTCGACAGTCATGACAGTTTGGTGCGTCATCGCAAGGATGAATAGGGGCGAGGTGTATCAGACCATTGCAGTGTTCATTCCATTTGCTCTCAATTTTCGACCTCCATCGCAGCCAGGAAGCGAAGAGGCCAAACAGATAGGAGCTCGAACCATGCCCAGGCTTTAGGGGAAATCCCACAGAGGGGCAGCGTGGTATCGGGCTGAATCTCGTCGCAAGCGAATTCGTAATTTCGAAAGAGCATTGGCTTTGGCTGCCACCCGACGCAAGCAGAGAACTTGGATGCCACCCATGGCAATTATAGAAGAAATCAGCTTGGAGGAGGCTTTGCAGCACCACCCCTCACACGGCTGCGCAAAAGCAACAAGGCCACTGCCCGGAGACATCTTGTGGAACCTCAAAGTTGCCACCACGGAGGACCTCCTCCCACCCTGCATTGTGGAGGAGGAAGTCCCTCCCGTCGACACCACAGGGATGGGAGCGCCAGCAGGAATGTCAACTAGAGAAGCGAGGGACTCCAGCACACGGACGTTCAACGGCAATGAGGGACCGGACCAGCCTCCAGTCGCGGATTTTCAGTATCTCACGCTCATCTTTGAGCTCTGGAACCTGATGGATGACTAGGCTTTTCGCCTAGCCAGGATGGACCAACGGCTGGACATGCTTTTTGAAGCCTATTCCAAGAGCTCTCCAAAGCGACAGTGCCCGACGTGCGCACAGGCGTACTCTCTCCCGGCAGGTTGGCGTCAGAGGAGGAACGAAGCTACTGGTTAGGAAATTTCATGCTGTCTAGTTTAGTTAGAATGCTCAATTACTTTTTGTCTAGCTATGGCCTCTGTTTTAAAACTCTTTAGCTTATTAGCCCTGGTTTCCCTCGGGTAGGGCACTCACTTGTATAACTTGATAACAAGACTGCACCTGGCACAGAACGCCCAGCTGTCCTGGTTTCCTGCTCAGGCAGGACAGCTGGCGGCAACAATGGACACTGTAATTTCTTTTTGCTAATATAATAGGTACTACCCTTTTTATTTAAAAAAAAAATAATAATAATAATTATCAAATATTTCTATATGTATAGGCATGTGGACGTGAGATAGTGGTTATAAGAAAGTTTTGGATTAAGATTCACGACTCATCTAAATGTGGTAGTGAAATTATTTTTTTAGAATTCATCACTCTAACAAATGACAATGAAAGTATGGATATCCAAGACAAACATTGAACAAACATGTGGAAGATCCAAACAAAGACAACAAGTATGTGCATGCTTGCATAAGAGCATGGAGCCTCTTTTGCTTGAAGGAATATGAAAACTCTCTCTCAATAATGTAGAGTGGCTCCACTGGTTTGCAGAATAGGTCATTGTTGAACATCAATCGAGACTTCAAAGAATTCAAAAGAAAAGAAGTAGCTCATCATCTTGACAATGAAAGTGCATCATCTTGAGTAAAGTCTTTGAGAAACATATGAGTTGAAAAGTGGAAAAGATTAGAGCATGGTGTATTTGTTGTTGAGAGGTCAATTTGAAGTTTGAATGCATGTTGTAGTGATTGCAAAGGTTATACAAGCTACTCAAATAAATGCACAAGAAAGAAACCATAAGGATTTTGAAAAGTGAGGTTAATTTCACTTCATAAGTGTTGATGAATGGAAAGTATGGCATCTGATATGTTGAGCACTAGGCATGTTAAAATCATAAAAATTGTATGGAAGTGTCACTTTGTGTCCATGATAAAAGCATGGTTAATTCATTGGATCAATTGTTGCATGTTGGTATAGACTTGTAATGGAGTTGTGGGAAAAGTATTAGGATTCAATAAAGTTAAACAACATATTGAGCTTAGCTAACTCAATATGAAGTTTAGTGGTTAGAATTAGCTACTCTAAAAAATCACAGATGAATATGGAAATCCAAGAGAATTACTGGACAATGACACTAAAGATCCATAGATCAAAGATGTAGATGAAGTCTCCAAACACGTGAACAATTGCAGAAGAATATAAAGTTATATATGAATTGATGTCATATGTATCATTATCTCTTGCTGATGTTTTGTAGCCCTGTGTGGCAATACTATATAATGTAAAAATTACTCATAAGTCTACTTGGTAAGGTTTGTGGTAGATAAAAGGGAAAGATAAGAATGTGTTTTTTCCTTGTAATTGTTCCTTGATGAAATATTGTTTGATTAATGGTGCATTACAAGTCCTCATTGGAAGTGCATAAAGTTGTAACATTGACTTGGGTACATCCTGTATTCAAACTATTTTCCTAGATAACTAGCAAGCAATGTGGTTGGGTACTTAGGTGTCTCGATAGATGGAAATATGTTCACAGGATGGCCAATTGTTCAATATTTATGTTGATTTTAGACCATGGGGTACAACAAGTTCCAATCAATATATGTGGTACTAGTGTTCATCCCAAAGGTACAGTTGGTTCTCAGCTGGTATGTTACCAAAGGTACGGTTGGTTCCCAATTGGTATGATACCAAAGGTATGGTTGGTTCCCAGCTAGTATGTTATTCAAGACAATAGTTCTAGAAGTGAATGGAGAAGCATGGACACCCTGTTTTAGATATGGAAGCAATTTATTCGAGTAAATAGTCATTCGCTGGTTATCATGGTAGTTAAAAATAAATGAAGTTGCAATGTTCTTGCTAGAGAAATCAAGGGTTGATGACAGACTTAATTCTAGAGTGGAATGGTGAGATTGTAGGAAGGACAAATATGTTTCTATGGATGCAACAAATAATTTTTCAAAGTTTTGTCCAAGGGATGTTGGTGATAATTCTTGTGATAGCAGTAGAGGTTGGATGATGGTGGGAAAATAAGGTAAAATTTTTTGTTCAATAAATGCATATTTGACCATACAGAAATTTGAATCACACCTTGCATTTGTAGCTAGTCTATGATGTTATGTATAAATCATTTGTATTGGTCCTTCAAAATTTTCAAAGCTTGTACTTAGTATATCCATGAGATGGATTATGTTAATTGTATGTACCTGTATCTATGTATGTAACATGTAAAGGGAATATCATTGAGATACCTCGATAGGTATGCATACCCCTTTTCCATGTGTCCCTGATGATTTGGATAACTTGTTTGATATAGTGTAGAAACCTCTTTTATAGAGTTGGTAAACACCTAGATGAGTGGACCATGTTTTGGCTCGATGCTCTATGAGTGGACCATGTTTTGGTTAGATTCTCTATGAGTGGACCATGTTGGTTGCAGACTCTAGGAGGTGCCTAAAAACCAGAAGTTTTATATTTGGTGGGAGTTCATCAAGAAATTGAAAGAAACATGTACACTAAGGGCATCCTATTAAACCAACAGTTGCAACGGTTGGGTACCCATGCATTTCGATGGATGGTTGTTCCTTTATACGGACTTTGACAGTTTGGTGATCTCTACATGATCGAGCTACTAAATGAAAGTGTTAGGTCGGCCCAGATATAGACTTTGATGATCATGAGGTTTTTCAATTTATGGAGCATTTGTTGCAAAGTACTAGATGATGATGAAGACTTGACTTGAAAAAGATTAAGAGAAGTAATCATTAAGTGTTCTAATTATTAACTGGTAGTTGTCTTATGTGTGATCATATTTATAATTTTTATTTTGTTGATCATTGTTAGGTAGAGTTTTATGTGTGATCATATTTGTGATTGTTATTATTATTGGTCATTGTAAGGTAGAGTTTATTATTATTGGTCATTGTAAGGTAGAGTTTATCTCTATGTGAGTGGTTTGGGTCTATTATTTAAGAGGTTGTTTAAGTTAATTGAATAAATGAGAGATATTCTCCAACTAATTAACTCCTAAATTGGTGTGTGGTTGAGATATTCTCTCAACAAATTGTTAGTGTAGTTAAGATAATGTAACTATCTTAAACCAAAGTTTAATGTATGTATGTGTAAGATTATTTGATGTTAATACTGCAAGTAAACACAGTTTTATATATGTTAAACTAATTTATATTCTCCCCTTTTCTTAAGAATCCTCCCAATGAGTCAGCTGCATCTAATGAGTGAAATTGACCCCAGTCAACTTTCTGCTTTTTCTATTTCTCTACTGATTCCGGCTTGAATTGACGCCAGTGAACTGTATTACTTGAATTGTCGGGAAAATGCATCATTTTGTTGGCTTCGGTGTCCCAATCATTTCTCAATTTCTATTATTACCTTTCTACTTCCGTTCGCTACTTTCTACTTTTCGTACTCTACGATGGTGTCCCGGTCAACACGCCCATTTCTCAATTTCTATTATTACCTTTAAATTTTTGCAACATATCATATCTTCAATGTCGTTTTTTTTCCAACTTATCTCATTTTCCATGTCGTTTCCACAAGGATGCCTTTGGCCCTTTTTCACTGTGCTTCGTTATAAATCGATTTATTTTTTTACATAATCTTCCATGTAGTTTCCACAAAGATGCCTTGGCCCCATCTTCACTGTATGCCTTGGCCATCTTCACTCTCTGCACAGTGAAAATGGGCCAAGGCATTACTTGGCCCATTTTCCATGTCGTTTCCACAAAAATACAATGAAAATGAGGCCAAGGCATCTTTGTGGAAACGACATGGAAGATGCAATATAAAATATATATATATTTATAAGGAAGCACAGTCCCAAGGCATTTTCACCAGGAACTCTATTAGAGGTGGTGTTAATCGATATCTGTTTTTTACATCGCATCTTCCATGTCGTTTCCACAAAGATGCCTTGGCCCCATGTTCACTGTATCTTTGTGGAAACGACAAGGAAAATGCAATGTAAAAAAAAATCGATTTATGAAGAAGCAAAGTCAAGATGGGCCAAGGCATTTTCACCCGGAATTCTATGGCGTTTATTTTTTAAGTCTTGTTGAAAAGGATAGCAAACATGGAAAACCAATAAATTGATTTCATTAAACATTTGAATACATCTTAAAAGTCAGTTTTCATTCTGAGTGTCTAGATTCTAGAATAGCTAGATGCTCTAGCTCAATAAGTATGGAGGCCATGTAATCCCTAGGGTCTAGTATCTAGTTGCGAAAATAGCCATAACACTTAATACTATGTTGACCGATTGCTTTGAGACGAGCCGACGGATGCCGGAAGAATATAGCAACAGAAAACCTATGTCTTCCGAATTTCGCGGGTCACCCAACCATTTCCCAAATTCCAAGCCGTATGATGCTGCAAATGAATTTCCTGTACCATATCTATATTCGCGTACGTCGCTCTGATTGTTCTATATATGGAGACACAGTCATGATCAGTGTAATATCGTTTGCATTGTGGAAGCTCGCATGCATACTGTTGTAGAAGCCAAGCCATTGTTACTTTACGTGGCCTTGAGTACTTGACGATTGAGATCCACAAATTGTTTCGAATGGGCGAACACAAAAACAAAGCGCTCGCGCATATGTGGGGTAAAGTTCAGGGAGCGAAATCGTGGAATGGGTTATTAGATCCCATGAATCCAGTTTTGAAAGCTGAAATCCTCAGATATGGTGATTTTGCACAGCTATGCTATGACGCGTTCGATGGTAAACTTTGCGTGAATGATTATGGTGGGTGTAAGTATAGCCCTGATAAACTACTTGATAATAATCTGGGTGTTTATTATGGCTATCAAGTGACCAACTATTTGTATGCAGAGACTGATATTAGATTGAAGAGGTCCATAAAGCAATCTGTTTGGATTGGCTTTATAGCAGTCTGCACAGACGCTCAAGAGATACAGAGACTGGGTAGGCGGGATATTTTAGTAGCGTGGAGAGGAACCCAAACCTCCCGGGAGTGGATACAAGATATTACAGACATTTTAGCTCCTTACCGATTGTCAAGTACTGCTCGTGTCAAGGACCAGGGCGTACGGGTAGAGAAGGGGTTTGAAAACTGTTATACATCTGTAGGCCAGGATTCGAGATGTGCCAGAGAGACGGTTCGTTCAGAAATTACAAGACTGGTRSATGAATACAAGGACGAAAATTTGAGTGTGACTTTGACCGGACACAGCTTAGGAGCCGCTCTGGCAACCTTAAGTTCATATCACATTAAAAAAATCCTCATGGAACATCCACCAGATTCACCAGCACGTCTSATACCTGTGACTGTGTTTGCGTTCGCATCTCCGCGCGTAGGGAACAGAGCATTCGCCCTGCRAATGRAGRAGMTTGGAGTTMAGGTSTTRCGGTTRGTGAATAARAACGATATTGTTCCCAAAKTTCCCGGAATTYTTCTYAACGAGAATTCWTSTKGGTGGTTGACYAGAATCTTCGATTGGCTTCCTTGGGCATATTTTCATGTGGGAGTGCAAATCGTTTTGGACAACAATGCCTCTCCCCTTCTCAAACACACCCATTGGCCTGCTTCCACCCACAATTTAGAGGTTTATCTTCATCTGATCGATGGTTATGTGGGAAAGGGTAAACCTTTCAGGTCTTCGGGCAGAGACCCTGCTCTTGTCAACAAGAGGTGCGACTTACTAATTGAAGACCTTGGCATTGCCCCTCATTGGTCCGAGCAGCCACAACAGCAAGCAGCAATGAGATCAAATCAATAAGTCTTTGTCAGTGAGTCAACCGAAATGTCTGTCATACAGTTTGACTGTTTGTAAGTGCAAAGTCACACATTTACTCAAAAGTCAGTGTCTTTTCAGGTTTAAATTAAGTGGTTGAAGAGTCAGTCGATTTAATGAAAGTTTTCAATGTTCAGTTGGTCTTAGCTTCTGTAGGAGTTGATAGAATAAGTCTAAGTGGGAGTTCATATAAGTCTAAGTCATTCAGTTAGTCGAAGATGCTATACGATGTTGAAGAGAAGGAGTTGATGCATAGAGAAGAAGCACACAATAGCTGAAGAGTTGATAGAATAAGTCATTAGATCCGAAGCTCATCTCTATCATTGTATTTTGTATTCGGGCATAGTGCCGAACTAAATTAATATCAAGTGTTAGAACACTTAGAATTTTGAACTTTTATTCTTTTGTTTTTGCCTCTTAAAAATAAAATTTCACCAAAAAACTTAGAAAACTGTCTTTTAATTAAATAAACACTTGGTCGTTATATATTAATAAGGTGCTTACAATACCACCCATCGATGAGTTGCACTTAGTTGATCAAACAATTCTTGTGATCTCCAAAATGTAAAAGCCGCCCGAATTTTAAAAAGAAAGCCTTTAATGGTCACTTCAGCGCTTCGTGCTTTGGGAGTTTTAAGAAATCTAAACAACAAAAACCACAAATCTACGAAGTCCCGAAGACAGTTCGTCGTGACAATTTCTAAAAGAACTTACAGATGACTCATAGGACACTTATCCTTTAATCTTTTCTTGGGCTCACACGTGGCACTTATTTTTAACATTTCTATAAGATTATTCGCATGATTTCAAGTGACACGTGTCACCCCTCCTTTCTTGACACGTCACTCTGGGAGATTTCCCTTCGGGAGTTTAAACAAATATTGGATTCAAAACCGCTGAAATGTTAAAGTGCCGAAGTATTGGATATCACAAAAAAATAAAAGTGTTTCAAAGAAATAATAAAACATTTAATAACTTTAATTAATCATGATTAAGTAATAATTAATCACTCTGCAATTTCGATCTTTGGGAGATTTCTCTTTTTCTATATCCAAAACTCCCAAACGTCGAACCACCGAAGTACGAACCGCACTTTCAAAGAAATGAACTGCCAGAGTTCTGAAGCCCTAAATATATATAACGGTTCAAACGTTTACTCTAGGAATTCGGTTTTCGGAGAATTTCTATCATCCTTCATCCAAAACCTCCCAACGCCGAACCTTCAAAGTATTAGTGACATTTCTGAGTGGCTAAAGTTAAAGATTTGAATAAATATTGTGAATTGCCAGGTAATAAACTCCAATAGATTTTTAATAATTTCTCTGTCAAAAAATCAATATGAAGATTGATAGACTTTATGAATAAAATTTTTTGAATCGCAAGTCATTTTACCATTTGTAATTAGAATTTTTCTTTCAATAAAGAGCTTACATACTTCTCTTGTTACATGAAGGTTAATTTCATTCCCCTGAGGATTATGGCGCCACGCAAAGCTGTGAAGAAGCATGATGCATCAATTGATGATTTCAATCCAAACACAAAAATTGTATTAGACACCACTCCACAAATTACAGATACCATTAGGTCTTAGAAGAAGGTCTTCGATATCTTAGAACAAGAGATTCTTATCTGTCCAAACAATCATGTAGAGGAAGGACATGAGTCCTTCTCATCCAAGCTTAGATTAGTAGAATAGTCAGAACTGCACAAGATTGTTGCACGACCTAAGATTATTCCCTATAACGATATGATAAGCTAGGCTCTAGAGCACGTCAACATTCAAACCAGAAGCATTATTAGTTATCAAAAGACCTCCATCGGGTCTTTTCGACCAAAGAACCTACAAGTAATATATAAAATTTCTTATACACCCAAATATACTTACAATGCAACCTTTCTCCTGGATTTTGAGAAAAAACAATGCACTCAATATAGCAGAAATGGTCATGATATAATCAAGACCTGGTGGGGAAATCTGGATAAGTTCAAAACCAACGCTCATGGTATGTATTCCATGATGTCCTTAGATTGTCATATATTATATATAGCCATGATTCTCTATCGTTTATTTGGAAAAAAGAACCCAACACATTTCTCAATTAAGTGGGTGGATATAATGAATGAAGTAGTCGAAGGCTATACTTTCAACTGGGCTAAAATGTTGTCAGACAACCTGGCTACAGAGATTGTTGAGTACCAATCATTGAAATAAAAAGGGAAACCTTCTCATTTTTACCTATCTGCATATATCATGGATGTCATTTATTTCATGACCCCATTTCCCCTGATGAACTGGAGTTGGACCCCGGCTAGTTCTGAGCCTATACATTTCTACCACTCCAAATTATGGGAAGAAAATGTTAAGGATTTTTTTTACGAGATTTGTCATAATGTAGTGGTACATGTTCATATAGCTATCTATGGCCGCCCTCCGCCCAGGATTTCAGAGAAGATTATGGGAAACTTAGGCACATTTGCAGACTAGTACATTGAGGAGAACTTCTCTTACATTAGAGTGTTTGGTTGCTTCATTCCTCCTCATGCCCTTCCACAATTTTTACCTGACAAGCTAGGGTATCGAGAAGTCACATACCAAACAATAGCAGGAGGAATCACTAAGGAATTGAAAGCGGCTTAGAAAAAGGTATGGCCAACTTTTCTCATTCAGAGTGGTATGTTTACATTGTTAGATTTTGGTCATACCAAAGTCAAGGCTGCAGCCTTGGAATATGTCAAATTAGTTGATATCAAATTCAAAATACATGATCCACATAAGGTGGTACAATATCATTTGGCACAATTCAACATGAAAAGATACATCCACGAAGAGGCTCCTTATGATGAGGTTTTCAGGGGAGCTACATCCTATGAAGAGGTTCAAAATAGATTCCATACTCTACCTCCTGACCAACAGGCTGGTATTCTCAGCTTCCAAAAGCATAGAAGAAACAACTTGCCTAAGATTTTACAAGGATATTCAAGGCTCATTCTATCTTCACAGGCAGCTAAATCCACAGAATCTCAGCCAAGCTGCTCCACTAAGAACAAAATTGAAGAAGTATTGAATATTTTAAATGGGTTATTTAAAGAGATAAAAACATCATTTCTAGGTCTACATGATCAACAAATATTATCCCACTTTGAAGCTTTCATGAAGCAGGGACAAATGTTTTTCGCTTCAACACTAGCTACTTTTGTTGTCATCCTAAAAACAACAGGTCGAGAAAGTTCCACGACAATTATCCGTCTTATTCTCTCATTAACTCCTTTAGCGACCAGTTTTGGAACTCCTAGTTCGGAGGTCGTTCACATAGACATAATTACTTCTATCTTGCTTGAAGAAATGTCTCCCTCAATTTTCTTTTTCAACAAGAAAATGAAAGCTATTGTAAATAAAGAATCTCAGCAAAAAGATGGAGTAGTTACTAAAAGGAAGAAGATAGTGTATGATGGAAAAGGAAAAAATGATCTCGAGTTTTCCAAGGAGGTTGCAGATTCACTAGGGGCCTTCGCCACTTCCAACCAATGGTCAGTAGATAATCCGACTAAGAAGTTGCAACACAAACCTCTCTTGGTGGAACAATTGCACAATGAAATGAAGAATACAAAACATATTTTTAGGACCAAAATGAATCAAGACATAGAGAAAATCAAGTTATATTATCAACAACAGATGAAGCAGTTATAGGAGAAACTTTAGCTGATTTACCAGAGTTCACAGACCAACAAATCCATGACTATAAATGATGATTTTAGGGACTAAATTTCACTCACGGGTTAATTTTCCATGGATTTTCCCAAAAAATGATTCTCCATTCTAAAAGTTATTCCCCCAAATTCTATAGGATAAAATTATTTAACCTTAAAATTCGCTAAAAAAATGATACAAACTCTATAAAATCCATAGAAATTTGAACATTTTTACAAAAATTCCGCCAAACATTTATAGTTGGCATATGAAGGATTAGTAAGATTCGCCAAGGTTTCTACATTTTAAAATATATTTTCGTTCTTGAAATCATCCCTGGCCATGATTACTCAGCAAGACAATTTGATAGAGTAGATGCAGGACAAATTATTCCTAATGGAGAACACAACAATAAACATCATAGCTTTCAAAGTACAAGCATCGAAAATCAATGAGAATCTGGAAGTTGTTCAACAAGATCTACATTAAAAGGTAGATACTATTCAGAAATACTATCAGGAAATAAATAATTCTATGAAAAGTATTTATGTCAAAGAAAATGATGCCAGTGTGGCTAGATCCAAGTTTTAGGAATTCATTATATGGAAGAAGAAATCCAATATCCTTGGTCTCTCCCCTTTCTTGCAATATGAACAAGTGAAGGGTGAAATGGTCTTGAAAGTTTAGGAAATGAATCTAGAAGAAAGTAAACAACTTTCTAGAGAGGCAAAGGAAACTTGTCTAAACACCCTGTCTTCTGTAGAAACACAATAGGTTGAGTTTGAAGGAAATGATATCACAATAGGTTGAGAAGCACTAGGACAGATTGAAATAGAAATGAATAAGGAAAACTCCAGAAAAATAAGGAAAATGTTCAATCTGTGATTCAACAGACGAATCAAATTGATTTTCTCAAGATTAATGAGTTGTTGGTGAAGCCTAATTTATAGAATCAAATTATATCCTAGGAAGTAAAGAATATCCAGGACAAGTTACCACTATTACACAAGAAGGTGTTTTCCTTTGAATTGAACGATAACATTGAACCTTTAAGATTTGTGGTAGCCTTGATGAACATGTGTACCCAGTTCAATGAGCAGAGGAAAGAAAGTGCATCTGGGAGAAAATGAAGGTGCGTATGAAGCCCCATCACATCAAACCATAACTCAACAATATTTGCATTATGTTTTTCTATTGGGATTGTATTCTATATTTAGAGAAGATATTGTGGAAATTCCAATTACTTTTAGTTGAGACAATTTTTGTATAATTAGATAGATCTTATATCTATTCCAGGATGCTTCTAGCCTAATGTAAAAGAGAGAACTCTTTGAACATGAATACAAGTGAAGACAAAGATCCTAAGTTTTGCTTCATTTGAGTTATGTGTTTTCCATGTGTTTCCATCTCTTATTAGATCCCTTATGTAGTTCTTGAAGAGAGAATGATTAAAATTTAGTAAAACATCTAGTGTGATCATAATACATCACAAATCCATTCAATTACAGTTTTTTCCTCTGTTCTTATTGTGAGTAAAAACAAGACCTGTGAACCTGTGTGAATTGTTGCATTCTTAATCTTCTTTCAAGGGTACATCTCCTATTTTTCCTCTACTACAAATAAGGTAAGACTTATCTATAATTGATACCTTGCTTTGTTTTAACAGTTTTGTTAATCATTTCTACATCATTTGAAATTAAAATTATAACTCAGATAATGAGATACAACCTCTGTATTGTCTTATCATAAATTTCACTTAAAGTTATTTCTCAGAAAACTGAATGTAGAAGAAATCACTTATAAAACATTTCATTTAAATATTTGATTCCTGACATTATTCTTTGAGCCTAGAATCAATCTCATGAACAACATCGTTTTGGCATTGTTGTCAGGGAATGGAGAAATGAAATTGTTTTTCCTTGGGAGAATGACAGAGTTAAATTTTTGTCTTTGATGGTGAACAAATATTGAATACGTGGATAAGGCTCACTTTATATTTCACCTGGAGACTCCATTGTAGGAAAAGATGGCATTCGGTCGAAAAATACCAGGAAAAACCCAGACGAAAAGCAGACTACAACAATTTAGGATCTCAAAGAGTTGTTGATACTGAAGGAATATCTGAGACAAAAAATTTCATCAGTATGTAAGATATACCAACCTAGGGTTACAAAAGTTAATGTTAAGATTCTCGATGAAGAACTGAGTCTTAAACAAAAATATAAACAAGTTCATTTTGCAGAAACATCAACAAGTAAACCTAAAGTTAAATTAGAAACTCCAGAAGGAATTATTCCTGAAGTAAAATTTGAGATTATTCATACCAACCTTATCTCGTTGATAGATACTTTTACCAGTGAAAACAAAGAATCATTTTCAATCCTTACTATCATTTGTACACAGCCGATTCTTTCTCTTCCAAAGTAAAATTTTTTGTTTCCCAAAACCCTGAAGATTACTTTTTATACTCAGATTCATCCCCTGCTGCCTTTCCTATCTATACATATTGTAAATCTTAAAGACCAAGTTCAAGTTCTCTTTTTCCCCCTCATTTAGATCTTCCATCACCTTATGATCATCCACCTGAACTTCGTTCGCACCATCCCAATGTAGTCAAAAGTTTAGTAAATCAGTGTTTTGAAGTTTTGATAACCTCATGTTTAGTCCTCAAATTTATTCTCTTAGACTTTCAATGAGCGGTGTTGGAGGTGCTGGTGGTGGTGTTGGAGGTGTCGAAGGTGGAGGGGTTGATGGACATGGAAATATACCAGTTCAAACTCCAAGTATCTTTACCAAATTCATTGCTATATATTCTCCCTTGGCTCTTCCTTCTATGCTACATGATATGCCTGACAGTTACATGAATAACCTCCCTAAATTCATGGGTGAAGGGGATTTGAAAACAACACAGCATATAGCCTTTTTTGACCAATTCAATGGTATCCTTGGTATTAAGCACGAAGATGTTTACATGATATTGTTATTACAAACTTTTGAAGGACAGGTAAGAACTTCGTTCAGAGGACTTCCATTGGACTCTATACCATCATTTAATGATCTAGAAACTTCCTTCTTAAGGCAATCGGGTGAAAAAAAAGATCATCTATATTACTTAATTGAATTCAAATCCTTGAGAAAGAAAACATCTGAAACAGTCCTAGAGTTTATTCAAATATTTAATAAAATTTATCACAAGATCCCGACTGTATTTAAACCTTCTCATGTAGCTGCAAAAGTCACTTTTGCATGGGCTTTTGATTCTGATTTCGCTCTAATTTTGAGAGAAATAAGAGCTAATAATTTAGCACGAATGCAAGATGATCCTATAGATATTGAATCCAATATGATGGCATCTAGAAATTTGAAAACTAAAATTGATATGGGAACAAGAGAACCCATGCATTTTAAAGAACAAGCAGGGCCCTATGGATCTGGAAAAATTTCTTCACGGGAAAAAATGGATGAGATAGAAAAAATTATTAAAGACTTATCAAATAAAATTTCCACGATGGAAATGGAAAAATTCAAACCTGATCCATACGCAAGAAATCAATTCATGAGAAACCATAACATAAATCCTCAGATACAACAAAGGAAAATAAAAAATGAAGAATATAAGATTCAAGATCCTTTTAAAACTGAGAATCTCATACAGGGAGATGAGGTGAAAGATTATAACGAATTAGATAAAGATCTAAACAACCTCAATGATGATGATCTTGAGCCTCGCCTAACTAAATAGGATTATGAGAAATCCTTGGATTTGGAATCTCTATTGAATGATGATGAAAATATCAACAATTTGGGAGACTCTACATACAAAGGTCTCATTGATTCAATAATGGATGAGCTCCAACATAAAAATGATTTGAGACCAAGAGAAAAAATTTCTATAAATACTCCACCAAAAAAGATTTTATCTCGAAACACAGAAAATGAGGCAACAATTACAAAACCATCAACTAAAACGCAAGTTGCCTGAATAAAGAAAGTTGAAACAAAGGAAGTACAAACTAAGAAGCCAGAAAATAAAGAAGTGGAAGTTCAGACCAAGGAAATTGAAAAATCAATTGGGACTTTCAATCTATAAAACAAACTAAATAAAATTAAAATTCCAATGCCTTTGGTTGAATTTGCTAGAAATCGAATCTATGAAAAGCAAATCGCAAAAGCAATAAAATTTTATGATGTTGAATGTCAAGCCGATGTTATCAACTTGCAAGATGAGAAACTTAAAATCATGTCTGGACAACACATTGAGAATAATAAAGATTATGTTGCTCCTTTCTATATTACACTCACTATGCATGATCACTTACTATACAATTGTATGTTAGACTCAAGAGCTTTGCATAGTTTGATGCCTAAGATTATTATGGAAAAATTGGGCCTTCAAATTACGAGACCTTATCAAGATTTATACTCTTTTGATTCTAGAAAGGTTAAGTGTCTGGGTATGATTAAACATTTAGTTGTAAATATTGTTCAGGTTCATGTGAAAAGTATTCTTATGGATGTGGTTTTTGTTGACATTCCTTCCAAGTATGACATGCTTTTATCAAGATATTGGGGTGCTAAGTTAGGAGGATCGGTCCAGTTAGACATGACATATTCTACAATTCCAATTTTTGGTTGACAGTTTACTCGATTGTACAAAGAAACTAGATGAGATTATACTGTAAGTGACCCCCAAAACCCTAATAAATATCCAGTCTATGTTGTTGATCAAGATCTAGAAAATTGTATATTATCCATAGATGATGATTTTGAAGAATGTATAGAAGAATAAAAAAAAAAAAAAAATGAAATTTCAAAGAAAAATATAAATTTTAAAGACGAGATGTGGAAAATGTTCTTTGATGGTGCTTCATCTTGCGAAGGAGAAGGAACTGAAGTTTTATCTGTGGAACTAGTTGATGAGTATTACATCCCTTTTTCTTATATATTACAATGGGATATCGATTATACCAATAATGTGTGTGAATATGAAACTTTAGTTTTAGAATTATAAGCTGCAAGAAAACTAAAAATCAAACATTTGATAGTTTATGGTGATGCTAACCTAATTGTAAAACAAATAAAACAACAATACCAAGCTAAGCATCCAATATTGAAGTCTTATAAAAATTGTGCCTGGGATCTCATAGAAATTTTTTTATGGTCTTTTAATATCCACTCTATTCCCAGAATGCATAATCAAAAAGTTGACTCCTTAGCCAAAGTTGTTGCAACTTTCGTACCACCTATTGTTTTGAAGTTGAAGTATCATATTGAGATGAGACATAAACCTTAAATTCCAAACAATGTTCAACACTGGCAAGTATTTGAAGATGATGAACAAATAGTGTAGTTTATGTAAATGGTAGAAGAGTTTTCTGAGATCCACATTGATCAAGAAAATTAGAATGATCCTGCTTGGATTATGCAAGAAGGACAAAACCCAGAAAAGTTCCAAGAAAAATTACAAATCACCGAATGTTTTTACTTAAAAACAATCCAATTCCCAAAGGTCTTATCCCTTTAGAAAGGTTGTTTTACCAAGATGATATACCTTTAAAGTCTACTTTGCAACCTCAATGTGAAGAAGTTGAAGATTGTAATGTAGGAACAAATGAAAATCCCAAAATGGTCAAAATATCTAAATATCTTCCAACTCAAATGAAGAGTAAATATGTTGAGTTACTTAAAAAGAATAAAGATGTTTTTGCATGGTCTTACGAAGATTTAAAAACCTATGATACTTATGTTATTGAGCATAAGATTCCATTAAAACATGGTATTAATCCTTTCCAGATAAAATGTAGGAGAAACTTTCCAGAGAGCAATGGATATCACATTCATTGGTGAGAGAGATAAGTTTCTTGTTATTTATCTGGATGATCTGACAGTCTTTTCTAACTTTGATACAAAACATTTGGTTCACCTCATACAAACTTTTGACAAATGCATAAAGTTTGGTTTGTCTCTAAACCCAAAAAAATCACACTTTTCCATACAGGAAAGTAAACTTTTAGGACATATAGTTTCAAAGGATGGAATCAAAGTTGATCCTAAACGAATTGAAGCTATTGATCTAATTAATATTCCTAGAAATAGAAAAGAAATTCATTTTTTTTTAGGGAAAATCATTTTTTTGAGGAGATTTATTCCTAATTTTGTTGAAATAGTCAAATTGATTACATATGTGCTAAAAGAAGACAACGGGGTAAAATGGACTGCAGAAGCAAAAACATCCTATAAACATGTTAATAAATCCATAGGAGAAGCACCAGTATTGGTAAGTTTCGAATATACAAAAGAGTTCTTAATCTTCCCCTCTTCATCTGAATATGCTATTGCAGCAGTGCTCCTTCAAAAAAATGAAGAGGGATTCGAACAAATGATAGCCTTTTTTAGAAAAATCCTTAGAGATGTAGAGCTAAGATACAACATTCTTGAAAAACAAGCTTATGCAATGGTGAAGGCTCTCAAAGCTTTCTGAACATATGTATTGCACTAAAAAATATTTTTTTATGTGCCAACAAATGCAATTAAAGATATCTTGGTTCAACCAAACAACGATGGAAGATGCGGTAAATGGTTGGATAAAATTCAAGAGTTTTATTTATAAGTTAAACCAACTAAACTAGTGAAAGGTCAGAGTCTGGCAAGACTATTAGCTGAATCAAATTTCAGAGCTCCTGGAATAAATAACTTTGAGTCTCATGGTTCTCTCTTAGATATAGAGGAAATTGATGATCAAGCACCTAATTTTCAGATTGAAGATAAGTTTTCCTCCTTATCTTAGTACATTGACATTGTTTCATATCTCCTTACTCTTCAATGTCTGGATGATATAAGTCCTTCTAAGGAAAGAACTTTAAAGGTACATGCAATTAAGTATTGCATTATTGATGGCAAGTTATACTCGGAAGATCCTCTAGGTTTCCTATTATATTGCCTTATAGAATCTGAAACAGAAGGTGTCATTGATGAGTTTCATAAAGGAGTGTGCGGAGGACATCATGCTTGGAGAGAAACAACTTAGAAAATTTTAAGGGTAGGATATTATTGGTCGAAATTATTCACCGATGTAAATACAAGGGTCAGATATTGCAATTCATGCCAACTGTTTGCTGGTAAGAAAAACCTTCCCGCCTTACCTTTAATTCTGGTAAAAGATGAAGAGCATTTCCAACAATGGGGTTTAGATTTCATTGAAGAAATTGATCCACAATCGAGTGCTCAACACAGATGGATTTTGACCACTACTGATTATTTTATTAAATGGGTTGAATCCATTCCAAATCAGAATGCTATAGATTTAGTAGTGATAAAAAATTTGGAAGAATATATCATAACAAGATTTGGTTTTCCTAGGAGAATAGTCACTAATAATGCTCAAGATTTTAAATCTATTGCAATGTTCCATTTTTGTCAAAAATACAATACTATTTTAGGTCATTCTACAACCTACTATCCTCAAGGAAATGGGTTGGAAGAATTATATAATAAGAGTTTGATGATAATAATCAAGAAGGTTTTGACAAAAAACAAAAAAACTTGGAATATACACTTAAAATATGCCTTATGGGTAAACAAAATTGGCACCAAGAAATCTATAGGTATGTCTCCATTCAAATTATTTTATGGTATTGATGTTATTCTTCATATTACTCTCACTCTTCCTATGATGAAACTCTGGCAGGATGCGAATGAAGAATCAAATGATATTATGAGATGAATAAATCAAATCATCGAAGTACAACAAAATAGAGTAGAAGTGGATGATATTCTCCAAAAATACCAGGATAGCATGAAAGCCCTTTTTGATAAGAAAGCTAAATATAGGGAGTTTCTTCCTAGCAATTTAGTATTAAAATGGGAAGCTAGAAAGGAAGATACAGGGAAGCATGGGAAATTTAATCATCTCTGCTTCGAACCCTTCAAAATTGTAGTTGTTGAGCGAAAAAACTCGTTCTCACTCGAAAATATTAAATGAGAGATTCTTGAGGCCCCTATCAATGGGCATTATCTAAAAAATTTCATGCAGTAGTTACTTTTTAGATTTCCATTGTATATATTAGATTAGATTGACATTGACAATTTTAATTTTCCATTTTTCTTTTCTTTTTGAAAATTATCTGAGTGATTTGATTAATTGTTGTAAATATTTTCAATAAAATTATGATTGTTTGACTTTATTTTAAAAATAAATTTAGAAAAATAAAAATAAATTGCATTGTAAAATAAAATTCATTCGGTAGCTAATCAAGATAATACATAGAATATATTAAAATCTTCTTGAGGACTACTGAAATGAAAAGCATATCCATCATGTATTATCTCTATTCTACAAGATTATCTAATATTTTGTACTTCATTCCTTTTGCAGAGTAGATCTTGTTGAACAGGAGGTGAGGCTCAATAAAAACTCGACACTTGTATTTTCATCGTTTTAAGTTCTCTAAAAATAGGTGATAAATAAATAATCTTCCTTGCTGAAAATTTGAAAGGAAAATAAGGTATGAGTTCCTATTCTTCTTTATAGTACGAATAAAATTTAAAAATTTGATTGAAATAAATGCGAAGGAAGTTTTTCTCATGTTGATGTTATCACCTGATCTAAAAATTGGAGATGTAGAAAAATATAACTTGAAGTGTCATGCCGATAAACTCTAAAGCCATCTCTGATATAAAAAATAAAAATAATAATAAACAAACTCAAAAGAAATATGAACAATTATAATAACTATGGGACAATGTATAGTAAAAACTTATATTTAATATAGAAACTTGCGGGGGATTAGGATATTTTTTATTCAGATCCTCTGAATCCTTGATTTGGTTATTATTGTCTCTCCACACGTTCTTTCCACACCATATTTTCCTTCTCCTTTTTCATCCTTTTAGTCTTCATAGAAAGAAAGAGACTTAGCCTGACTCTAAAAACTCAAAAGCATATTTTCAAAACAAGATTAGGCGAAATTTTTACGTTCCTTTGATTTTAATTGAAAAAGTATGTCTAAGATAATCCTCATAATTTTAGCTCTCATATCAGATTTTAAACTGACAAACGTGCTCAAGGTTTATCTCTGAAATGATTGAATTTCCAAAAAGTTTCTCCTATAGGAGAAGGTGTAATGAAAATTGGAAGAAATTTAGTTTCAAAGTATTCTTAAAATTGTAGGCAGACCTTCTTTTTCATTTTAAAGATTTTAAACAGATATCATCCCTTGTATGTTACACACAAATTGATTTCCCCCACTTCAAAATGCTAAAATCCAAGATAGATGGTGAAAGGAAATTCATAATTAGATTGCTCCCATCTTGTTTATAAGAGATGATGAAATGAAATTCATATATTGATTTCCCTCATCTCAACAAAATGAAAATTCATTAATTGAAGTGGTTAAAGGAAATTCAATGGGAGAAGTAGATAACTTCACCGTGGTACTAAACATGCCCACTCGCAGTGAAGAAATATATATGATATATGTAAGGATGTCATACATATCTATATATTATACTCTTTTATCTAGTTCTTTTTCCAATGATATTTACATCCTAAACCAACTAGGGATTCCCTAAATAAATATGTTACATATGCTTAACCTTGAAACGAACAAAGTCAGTTGAAGCCTAATATTTTAGTTAAAATTATTTTGATTATCTTAAACAATTATGAAATCAATTTAGAAAGAAGGGAAATATTTAGTAGCCTAACTTGAGATCAATCATGAAGTGTGATTTAAAGATTTTGGATTTGGATGAGTTCATTTTTCTATGTATGATTAATTTTTAAATAAAACCAGAAAACATTTTTCAAAAAAGAAATAATGATCCATTTATCCAATAAAAGAACCTCGTCTACTGTTCTTCCATGCCTCACAGGGAGCCACAATCCCTAGATGGAGCCTATGTTAGAACACTTAGAATTTTGAACTTTTATTCTTTTGTTTTTCTGTCTTAGAAATAAAATTTCACCAAAAAACTTAGGAAACTTCCTTTTAATTAAATAAACCCTTGGTCATTATATATTAATAAGGATCTTACAATATTGCCTATCGATGAGTTACACTAAGTTGATCAAACGGTTCTTGTGATCTGCTAAATTCAAAAGCCGCCTGAATTTTAAAAAGAAAGCCTTTAACGGTCGCTTCAGAGCTTCACACTTCGGGAGTTTCAAGAAATATAAACAAAAAAAACCATGAATCTACAACGTCCGAAAGACAGTTCCTCGTGACAATTTCTAAAAGGACTTATGGATGAGTCATATGACACTTGTTTTTTAATCTTTTCTTGGACTAACATGTGGCACTTATTTTTAACATTTGTATCAGATTATTCACACGATTTCAAGTGACACGTGTCACCCCTCCTTTCTTGACATGTCACTCTAAGAGATTTCCCTTCGGGAGTTTAAACAAAGATTGGATTCACAACCGTCGAAATGTCAAAGTGCCAAAGTATTGGATATCAAAAAAAGGAAAAAGTGTTTCAAAGAAATAATAAAACATATAATAACTTTAATGAATCATGATTAAGTATTAATTAATTACTCCACAATTTTGGTCTTCGAGATATTTCTCTTTTGTTATATCCAAAACTCCCAAACATCGAACCACAGAAGTATGAACCACACGTTTAAACAAATGAACTCCCGGAGTTCTGAAGCCCAATATATATATAATGTTTCTAACATTTACTCTGGGAATTCAACTTTCAGAGGATTTCTATCATCCTTCATCTAAAACCTCCAAACGTTGAACCTCTGAAGTATTAATGGCATTTATGAGTGGCTAAATGTAAAGATTTGAATAAATATTATGAATTGTCAGGTAATAAATTCCAATAATTTCTCTGTCAGTAAATCAATATGAATATTGATAGACTTTATGAATAAAAAATTTCGAATCCCAAGTCATATTACCATTTGTAATTAGAATTTATCATTCAGTAAAAATCTTACATAATTCTCTTGTTACATGAAGGTTAATTTCATTTCCCTGAGGATTATGGTGCCATGCAAAGATGTGAAGAAGCATGATGCATCAGCTGATGATTCCAATCTAAACACACACATTATATCGAACACCAGTTCGTGAATTATGGATACCATCAAGTCTTGGAAGCAGGTCTTCAATATCTTAGAACATGAGATTCTTATCTATTTGGATGATTCTAATGAGGAAGACGATGATTATGTCTCAGCCAATATCATATTGGTAGCACAGTTGGAACTACACAATATTGTTTCACAACCTAAGATTATACCCTATAACGATATGATAAGTCGTGCTCTAGAGTATGTCGACATTCAAACCAGAAGCATTATCAGTTATGAAAAGACCTCCGTCGGCTATTTTCAACCAGAGAACATACAAGTAATGTATAAACTTTCTGCTACACCCAAATATACTTACAATGCATCATTTCTCCTAGATTTTGAGAGAAAAAATGCACTCAATATGACAGAAATGGTCATGATATAATCAAGAACTGGTGGGGAAATCTAGATAAGTTCAAAACCAATGCTCATGGTATATATTCCATGGCTTCCTTAGATTCTCATATCTTATATATATCCATGATGCTTTGTTGTTTATTTGGAAAAAAGAACCTTGCACATTTATCAGTTGTGTGGGTGATTATAATGAATGAAGTGGCTGAATGTTATACTTTCAACTGGGCTAAAATGTTGTCGGACAACCTGGATAAGGAGATTGTTGGGTACCAATCATTGAAATCAAAAGGGAAACCTATTCCTTTTTACATGTCCTCATATATCATGGATTCCATTTTTTCCATGACCCTGTTTCCCCTGATGAACTGGAGTTGGACCCGGGTTAGTTCTGAGCCTCTACATTTCTACCACTCCAAACTATGGGAAGAAAAAGCTAAAGATTTATTTTATGAGATTTGTCACAACATAGTGGTACCTATTCATATAGCTATCTATGGCCACTTGCCGCCCAGGATTTCAGAGAAGATTCTGGGGAACTTAGGCACATTTAAAGACTGGTACATTGAGGAGAACTTATCTTACATTAGAGTGTCCATTTTCTTCATTCCTCCTCATGCCCTTCCACAATGTTTAACTCATAGGATGGTGCGTCGAGAAGTGGCATACCAAACAATAGCAGAAGGAATCACCAAGGAATTGAAAGCGGCTCAGAAAAAGGTATGGCTAACTTTTCCCATTCAGGTTTGTATGTTTACATTGTTAGATTTTCGTCATACCAAATTTGAGGTTGCAACCTTCAAAAATATCAAATTAGTTGACATCGAATTCAAAATACATGATCCACATAAGGTGGTAGAAAAACATTTGGCTCAATTCAACATGAAAATATACATCCACGAAGAGTCTCCTTATGATGAGGTTTTCAGGGGAGCTAGATCCTATGAAGAGGTTCAAAATAGATTTCATACTCTACCTCCTAAACAACTGGCTGGTTTTCTCAGCTCCCAAAATCATAGACAAAACAACTTGCCTAAGATTTTACAATGAGATTCAAGGCTCATTATATCTTCACAGGAAGCTAAATCCACAAAATCTCTGCCAAGTTTCTCCACCGAGAACAAAACTGAAGAAGTATTGAAGAGTTCAGATGGATTATTTAAAGAGATAAAAACATCATTGCTAGGTATACATGATCAACATATATTATCCCACTTTGAATCTTTCATGAAGAAGGGACAAATTTTTCCCCTTCAACACCAGTTACTTCTGCTGCCATCCTAAGAACAACAGGTCCAGAAAGTTCCACATCAATTATATCTCTTATTCCTCATTTTCTCCTTTAGCGACCAGTTTTGAAACTCCTAGTTCAGAGGTCGTTCACATAGATGAACTTACTCCTATCTTATCTGAAGAAATTCCTCCCTTAAGTTTCTTTTTCAAAAAGAAAAGGAAATTTATTGTAAAGAAAGATTCTCAACAAAAAGATGGAGTAGTTACTAAAAGGCAGAAAGTAGTGTATGATGGAAAATGCCAAAATGATCCTGATTTTTCCAAGGAGGTTGCAGATTTACTAGGGGCCTTCTCCAATTCCAACCAATGTTCAGTGGATAATCCGACTAAGCAGCTGCAAAAAGACATAACAAATTTTCAAGAGCAGAATGAATCAAGACATAGAGAAAATCAGGTTAAATTATCAGTAGCAGATGAAGCAATTATAGGAGAAACTCGAGTTGATTTACTATATTTCATAGACCAACAAAGCCATGATTACTTAGCGGGATGATTTGATAGAGAATATGCAAGCCAAATTAGTCCTAATAGAGAACGCAACAATAGACATCACTTCTTTCAAAGCACAAGCATCATAAATCAATGAGAATATGGAAATTTTTCAGCAAGATATATATCAAAAGGTGCATACTATTTAGAAATACTATTAGGCAATAAGTGATTCTCTGAAAATTATTTATGTGAAAGGAAAGGAAGCCAGTGTGGCTAGATCCAAGTTTCAGGAATTCATTATATGGAGGTAGAAAGCCAATATCCATTTTCTCACCCCTTTCTCACAATATGAACAAGTGATGGGTGAAATGGCCTTGAAAGTTTGAGAAACAAATCTAGAAGAAAGTAAGAATCTTTCTACAGAGGCAAAGGAGACTTTTCTGAACACCCTGTCTTTTGTAGAAACAAAATTGGTTGAGTTTGAAGGAAATGATATCTTAGAAGCACTAGGACAGATTGAAATAGAAATGAATAAGGAAAACTCTAGAAAAAATAAGGAAGAATTTCAATTTGTCATTCAATAGATGAATCAAATTGATTTTCTCAAGTCTATTAATGAGTTGTTGGTGAAGCCTAATTTACAACATCAAATTACAACCTAGGCAGTAAAGAAGATCTAGAACAAGTTACCACTATTACACAAGAATTTGTTTTCCTTTGAATTGAACGAGAACATTGAACCTTCGAGATTTTTGGTAGCCTTGATGGACATGTGTACCCAGTTCAATGAACAGAGGAAAGCAGGTGCATTTGGGAGAAAATGAAGGAGCATATGAAGCACGAGCACATCAAACCATAACTCAACAATATCTGTGTTTTGTTTTTCCATTGGGATTGTATTCTATATTTAGAGAAGATATTGTAGAAATTCCAACTACTTTTAGTTGAGACAATTTTTGTATAAATGGATAGATATTAGATCTGTTCCAAGATGCTTCTAGCCTAATGTAAAAGAGAGAACTTTTTGAATATTAATACAAGTGAAAACAAAGATTCTAAATTCTGTTTCATTTGAGTTATGTGTTTTCTATGTGTTTCCATCTCTTATTAGATTCCTTATGTAGTTCTTGAAGAGTGAATGATCACAATTTAGTAAAACATTGAGTGTGATCACAATACATCATAAATCCATTCAGTTACATTTTTTCCTCTTTTCTTACTATGAGTAAAAACAAGACCTGTGACCTGTGTGAATTATTGCATTCCTAATCTTCTTTCAAGGGTACATCTCCTATTTTTCTTCTACTACAAATAAGGTAAGACTTATTTGCAATTGATACCTTGCTTTGTTTTTGTTAATGTTTAAGCCATTATTATAGATGTTTTCATTTCATTAGATAACAATAGCATAATCCAAGATCACTGAGAAATACACAATCACAAGAGACACAACATTTATCCTTGGAAACCCTCTAGGGGAAGAAAACCCAGCAAAACTTCCTTAATGTAGATAGCCAATACAATTCCAAGAGATCTCTTATGATAATACTGAAAGTCCTCTCCTAGATATGTGCCACTCTCTCTCTCCTTTGCAAATAATAGATCATAACTTGTCTCTCAAATTGAGCAAGTTAGTTGTGTCTAAGTGAGGCGCTAGCCTCCTTTATTTATACAAGTCTGGCACATGTGAAGTGTCTCTTCACTGGCAGGGATGACTTCTCAAACTGGGTGGGTAAACCCACCTTTATTATATTTCTGGGTCTCTTTAATAACTGATGGGGCCAACTTCTTATTCTTCCTATTGCAATTGTCTTTTGACCAATCCACAAAAGGGGATTTGGTCCTATTACAATAACCGATATGATGAATCCACAATGGGGATTGATCCTATGAATAATATATCAATAATAATAAGAATACTCTTTGCAGTTACAATATTTCAACACTCTCCCTTAACAAGAAGGGTATTCTTCAGTAGCATCATGCGATAGAGAAAGGACATCATCATCATCAGCATCAAGTGGGAGGACAACATCATCAATATCATCTTGGCTGGCGTATCTATAAATCATCGGAAGTTTTCTTCATCAGCAACATCATCATTCTCAAAGGAATGCCATCATCATCTGCATCAATATGTATTAGTATAAAAACTGA
>ML788808.1:273828-284415 GCA_009831015.1 Picea engelmannii
ACATCATCATCATCACAACACAAGGCTGGCTCATCATAATACAAGATTGGCTTTATGTCACAACTGTCAAGATGGAAGCTCGATACTTGTCTCATCTCAATGTCTTTCTTTACGTCACAACACTCAAGCTGGAAGCAAGATACTCGTCCTACTTTACGTCACAACCATCAGGTTGGAAGCAAGATACTAGACTGGCTTTACATCACAATTATCTAGCTGGAAGCTCGGTACTAGTCTCATCTTATCATCTTGCTTTACATCTAACAGTTTGGTCAGAAGAAAGGAACATCTCTTCTTTCTTTACGTCTAACAACTCGGTCAGAAGCAAGGAACATCTCTTTTTGCTTTACATCTGACAACTTGGTCAGAAGCAAGGAACATCTCTTTTGTCTTTACTTCTGACAACTCGGTTAGAAGCAAGGAGGACATATCATCTTGCTTTACATCTGACAACATGGTCAGAAGCAAGGAACACAGATCATCTTTCTTTACGTCTGACAACTCAGTCAGAAGCAAGGAACAACATCTCATCTTGCTTTATGTCTGACAACTTGGTCAGAAGCAAGGAACAACATATCATCTTGCTTTATGTCTGACAACTCGATCAGAAGCAAGGAACAACATCTCATCTTTCTTTACATCTGACAACTCGGTCAGAAGAAAGGAACAACATCTCATCTTGCTTTACGTCTGACAACTCGGTCAGAAGCAAGGAACAACATCGCATCTTGCTTTACGTTTGACAAATCGGTCAAAAGCAAGGAACAACATCTCATCTTGCTTTACGTCTGACAACTCGGTCAGAAGCAAGGAACAACATCTCATCTTTCTTTATGTCTAACAACTCATTCAGAAGCAAGGAAAAACATCTCATCTTGCTTTACATCTGACAACTAGGTCAGAAGCAAGGAACAACATCTCATCTTGATTTACGTTTGAAAACTTGGTCAGAAGCAAGGAACACATCTCATCTTGCTTTACGTTTGACAAATAGGTCAGAAGCAAGGTGCATGTCCTGCTTTACGTCACAACGACAAGGTCAGAAGCAGGGAATATCTCATCACAACAACTACTCCCCCTTTCATGGAAAGTCCTTTCGGACTATACCAAGCTTATCTTGGAAGTACTCAAACCTCACACGAGATAGGGGCTTCGTCAACACGTCAGCAACTTGTTCATCTGTGCTAATGTACTGGAGCTTCAAGGCTCCTCTCTGTACCATGTCACGGATGTAATGATAACAGATCTCTATGTGCTTCAACCTATCATGGAATACAAGATTCTCTGTCATCTTTATGAAACTCTGGTTGTCACATAGAGTCAAGGTTTCTCTCATCTCTAAATCAAATAGGCCGGTCAACAACTTTCGAAGCCATATAGCTTTGTAGCTAGTAGAACATGCAACAATGTATTTTGCTTTTGCTGTGCTGAGAGCAATGCTAAATTGCTTCCTACTCTTCCACGAGATCATAGCTGATCTCAAACTGAAACAACATCCTAAAGTGTTTTTTCTATCAGAAACACTTCCTGCCCAATTTGCATCAGTATATCCACTCAATGTGAAATTATGATCTCCATCATAGCTAAGACCATAATCTATTGTACCTTTGAGGTACCTCATCACATGTTTTGCAACCACTAAGTGAACACGTCTGGGTTCTACCAAAAAATGACTCAAGGTGTTCATGGAAAAACAAATGTCTTGTCTGGTGTCCATTCAATACATCAACGATCCAATAATCTTCCTATACAGTGTGGCATCAATCAATTATAACGACATATCGACCAACAGCTTCAGCTTCGCTTCCATGGGTGTATTCATGGGATTGCATTCCAACATGTCGAATCTCTTTAAGATTTCGACCGTGTACTTCCCTTGGTTAAAGAAGATCTTCTTAGGACTCTGCCATACCTCAAGGCCTAAGAAATAATGCATTAGGCCAAGGTCTTTCATTTCAAATTCCGAGGCAATTCTCTTTTTACTTTTAGTGATGAGATTTTCTTCTCCAGTTAAGAATAAGTCATCCACATATAGCAGTAAGATTACTGGCTCATTATTCATAATTTTGAAGTAGATATTTGAGTCCACTTTACTCTTGGTAAAGCTTAAGCTCGTCAAGAAACTATATATACGGCCATACCAAGCTCTAGGAGCTTGCTTCAATCTGTATAAGGCTTTCTTCAATCTGTAGACATGAGACCTCCTAGCTTCAACCTCAAATCCTTGAGGTTGCTCTATATACACTTCCTCTTTGATGACACCATTTAGGAAAGTTGTCTTCACATCCATCTGGTGTAGCTTCCACTTCATCTTAGATGCAAGAGCTATGATGGTCCTGATCGAAATGTATCTGGCCATAGGAGCAAATGTCTCTTCATAGTCAATGCCTTCCTTCTCGAAAAAGCCACGAGTGACAAGTCTTGCTTTATACTTCTCAATACTTCCATCAATAGCATGTTTTAGTTTGAAGAGCCATCTGTAGGATACCCCATCTTTATTCTTCGGTCTGGGAACTATTTCCCATACTTCGTTCTTCATTATGGATTGGTATTCCTTTGTCATGGCATCTGCCCATTCTTTCCTCTGAATGGATTTCTTCAAAGCAGGTAGGCTCCTCTTCTAGGATATCACACATCAAATCCATATAACTGTAGAATGGCTTTGGTCTTTTCACCTATCTCGTAGTTCCTTGAGGAAAACCATACTTCTCTCCATCTTGAATAATCTCTCTAGCCCAAGCTGGCTTTCTTTTATGGAGGATCGTCATCTGAGGAGGTTCTTGTACTTCTACTATATCATGGTCTTCTAGAAGTTCCTCATCAAGGAAAGTTATGACTTCCCTCACTGGTTCTGCAGCTCTGGGAACCTCCCTCATTGTAGTATTGGGGATTACGGGTTCCTCTTCATATACCTCTTCAAGATGGAACAGTTTATATTTCTTGAGAGTTGCATCTTCATCAAAGGTCACATCCCTGTTGATCTCAATGTGATGTTGACCTGGTATATAGATTCTGAAGGCCTTGGAGACCTCACAGTATCCCACAAATATTCCCTTCTTTCCTGAAGGGTCCATCTTGTTTCTCTTTTCTTTGAATAAACATTGGAGAACCAAATATTTTGAGATGGCTTACCTCTAGCTTCTTTCCGGTTAACATCTCTTCAGGTGTCTTGAGCCCAATTGCACTATGGTACAATCGGTTCTGTACATAAATAACTACCATTGCTGCTTCTGCCCATAAGCACATAGGAATATCTTGATCTTCATAGCTTCCAACATGGTTCTTGTCTTCCGTTCAGCTACACCATTTTGTTGGGGATTATAGGGAGTAGTGAGTTCCCTCTAGATCCCAACATCTTTGCAGAAGTTCACAAACTCTTTTGAGGTATACTCTCCTCTATTATCTGACCTGAGTATCTTAATCTTCTTTTCAGAAAGGTTCTCTATCAAGGCTTTGAAATCCTTAAACTTGTTGAACACTTCAAATATATTAAGGTCTTACGAGCGTAATCATCAATGAATGATACATAGTATACATACCCACTAATGGAGGATGATGGCATTGAGCCACACACATCTGAATGAATGAGTTCTAGGAATCCTTCTGCCTTGTTGTCTTTCTTCGGAAATGAGTTCTTGATGTTCTTCCCTTGTGCACATCCATTGCATATGCCTTTATGGTCACCTTTGAGTTCTAGTAAACTTGTGACCGCTTTGCATATGTATGGTAGCACCTTGTAGTTGATCTGAGCTAATCTTCTATGCCAAAGTTCGCATGGATTCTTCAATGGTGTGGGTCATGGCAGCTTCTGAGTGACCCTTTAGCTTATGCAAGCTACCTTCTTCTTTTCCAATGATGATTGCTTCATTTATGGTCTCTCCTTTAGCACATTGCCTTCTGCAACCTTCGCTATAGCTTCCTCATGTGACCTTGAGCAAGGTCAACAAAACAACAAGCAAGAATAATATCCTTATGATAATATAAATCAATAGCATGAACAGTCATCATAGTAGCTCCTTTAGAGCTATCACTTATAATTTATCTGAAGCAAAGATTAAAGGTAAGGAATACAATACGAAGTGAGCTCAACACTCTCATAGTGTTGTGACCAAGCATTCTTCCATGGCAACCTGGAACTAACACACGAGGTTTCTCCTAGAGGAGGTGCTAGTTGAATCAGGCAAAGTATTTACCTCTATATGCTCACATGCTATCAAGTATAATACTTTACGATGACTGATATCTCAACTATAGTCATCAAATTGTCATGTGTATCTTTGAATCTTATTAATCTTGATTAATCAAACCTGGAGCCTTGTCCTCAAGAATGAGTTCTTTCTTTTCTTCCAGGTCTCCTTCACTCAAGTGACAAGTGCTTTCTTCAACCTATCTTCTGTACTGAGACAATACGCTATCTTGGCAGAAGGTTAGGTTAGAGGATAAGCTTTATGATCAACTTTTAATTCTTCTAATAATTTGATCATAGCTTCAACATGAAACATTGATCAAGATAATTTCATAACAAATAGATGCATATTAGAATAATCACACCCAGGTTGCATCATTCCTCTGAATGTGTTGGATCTTGAGATCCTTCTGGATCTATGGCAAGAGATCCCTTCTCCTGCAAATACTCTTTAGGGTTTAACCATTAAACATATGTGAGTACATACCTCTAATAGAATTTGCAGGTAGTGGCTCCATCTAGTAGCAGCGGTAATCATTGCCAACTCTTAAGAAAAATTCAAGGGTGATTGCAACTGGTTCTACAGCTGCAACTGCAACTGGTACTGCAACTGCAACTGGTTCTAAGAATGCAACTTAGGGTTTTATGAAGAAACCCTAATTTTTCAAACTTTGAATTTTGAAATTCTGATCCAGGGGATAGATGCGCTGAGCTGAGGTGAGTTAGCTAGTGCAGTTAGATTTCTGAAAATCCAACTTTTACTCCTCCAAATCTGATTTGCGGATTTTTGGACTGGTTCTTCTAGTTTTCTGGTACCTCTGGTACTCTGGTACTTGTGGTACTTCTCGTGCACTAGTTTTCTAGTACTTCTAGTACTTTATGAAACTAGGGTTTCACTTTTCGAGAGATCCAGCCACTAAAAAGGTGCGTTGATGATGCCAAATTGATCCTTAGGGGAAGGCACAAATTTCTAGATAGTTTTAGGGATGAAAAGCTTCACTTTTGAAAAACCCTAATTTTCATGTATGGTAACAGTGACATTTTTCACTTTTCTCTTGTGAAAGATGCTTCCTTCAGCATGGCTCTGATAACATGTTAATGTTTAAGCCATTATTATAGATGTTTTCATTTCATTAGATAACAATAGCATAATCTAAGATCACTGAGAAATACACAATCACAAGAGACACAACTTTTATCCTGGGAAACCCTCTAGGGGAAGAAAACCCAGCAAAACTTCCTTAATATAGATAGCCAATACAATTCCAAGAGATCTCTTATGATAATACTGAAAGTCCTCTCCTAGATATGTGCCACTCTCTCTCTCCTTTGCCAATAATAGATCAGAACTTGTCTCTCAAATTGAGCAAGTTAGTTGTGTCTAAGTGAGGCGCTAGCCTCCTTTATTTATACAAGTTTGGCACATGTGAAGTGTCTCTTCACTGGCAGGGATGACTTCTCAAACTGGGTGGGTAAACCCACCTTTATTATATTTTTGGGTCTCTTTAATAACTACTGGGGCCGACTTCTTATTCTACCTATTACAAATGTCTTTTAACCAATCCACAAAAGGGGATTTGGTCCTATTATAATAACCAACATGATCAATCCACAATGGGGATTGATCCTATGAATAATATATCAATAATAATAAGAATACTCTTTGTAGTTACAATATTTCAACACTTTTAACAGTTTTGCTAATCATTTCTACATCATTTGAAATGAAAATTACGATTGAGATAATGAGATACAACCTATGTATTGTCTTATCATAAATTTCACTTAAATTTATTTCTCATAAAACTGAAGGTAGAATAAAGAACTCTTAATTTTTATTGATACTCTTAGTTTTTGAAGAATGGAAATATTCATTTCCAACAGTACTATTCAACTGGAAATTCCTTAAAGATGTTATTCTTGAAAGTGATGGTTGATATACTTTGATAGATTCTTAGTTTTTTAAGAGTGGAGTTATATACAGTTGGCGATGGTTGATATACTTTGATAGATTCTTAGTTTTTTAAGAGTGGAGTTATATACAGTTGGCGATAGTAAAGCAGTTGATATACTTTGATAGATCCTTAGTTTTTTAAGAGTGGAGTTGTTCATTTCCAGGCGTACTGTTCAGCTAGAAATTCATGGAAGATGTTATAGCTACTGTAAAGAGGAAAGGAATAGTTGGTGATAGTTAGGAATGTAGCTCAAAGGAAAAGCTGGATTTTAATTTTAATTTTCAGATAGTGAATAGAAATTAAATACAATTGGAGATGTTTTTAATTCTGAGGTACTGAACAAAGGTTTTTTTGTTTTAATTCTGGGTGAGTGTAAAAAAAGCAAATGCAATGAAGTTAATAGATGAACTAATTGTATTTAATTTCTGTGTATCTTTAATATAGAAATGAAATGTAGTTGGCCCAGAAATTCAATTCGGGTATTTTTAATTCTCAGAAACTGAACAGGAAGTTAATGCGAGTAGGATTTTTTTTAATATCAGAGACTGAACAGAAATGAAATTATAAACAGATTTTTAATTTCAACACCCGGCGGAATTCGGTCCAGTAGGAGGCATACCGCGGGTGGAAGAGGTGGAACGGGACCCCATGTCTCTGCCTCTGGCTGGCCGCGCCTAGTCGTCGCGGGAGTTGGAGCAGGTCGTCGTGCTCTATTGCCCTGCGCCACGTGAAGATCGAGTGGCTGGGATGCCGATGCTAAAGTTCCGAATAACAGAAGATATCCAAATCCTCTGGGAAACTATGATGAATCAAGGCAAGACCCAACTCTCTCATTACTGGGCTCCTGGGCCATCGAACCTTCGTTGACAATCCTGGCTACCAAAAGAAGGTTGGACCCCTCTACCAGAGAACTTTGATTGGGATACTTTTTGGCATGAATTGTGTGCAACGAAAATTAGAAGTTAACCCACGAACAAAATGCACACAATTAAATAATAATTTTAATTGTCAATTTATTTACTTACTGTCAATTGCAGTTTCGATTTGTAGTGCTTTCCAACTTTTTAGCGAGCTTTCTAGTCTGCAGCTGGACCATCGTGAAGCAGCGTGGAAGGACGCAATCAATGAATGAAATTTCATGTTTATAATTTTTGGGGGTTTGTTTATTTTTTAGTGGGTGGGTCGGTGGGTGAGGGGGATTAATAGAAAAACATAATTATATGTTTTTTTTATTAATGCTTCCCACCCACCTACATAATAGAAAAACATATTAGGGGGAACATTAATAGAAAAACATATAATATGTTTTTTTATTATATGTTTTTCTATTAATGTCCCCCCAACTCATGGGTGGGTGGGGGCATTGATAGAAAAACATAATTATATGTTTTTTTATTAATGCCCCCCACCCATCCACATAATAGAAAAACATATTAGGGGGACATTAATAGAAAAACATATAATATGTTTTTCTATTAATGTCCCTCCCCACCCACCCACCCATATGATAATATGTTTTTCTATTAATGCCCTTCCCCACCCATTCACATGATTAAAAAATTACTGTGTGACTCCCCACCCACTCACATGATTAAAAAATTACTGTGTGACTATCTAATTGCCACGTTCAAATAATTAGCAGACTTAATTCTAACCCTTTCATATTCTCCATTCCTCAGTGAGGTAATGTGAATTCCATCCTGGTCATCCAAATAAAAAACCAAAAAAAAATAATTACATGTATCAATTAGAATTTTCTTTAACTACACTCCTAATTTTTATTGAGTTGAAAATTTTACCAACGGAAACCTTTGAACATTCACGAGCAACGAGTTTAAGCTTGTGCTAGTTTTATTTTAACTTTAACTAAGTGGTTCAACCATGGCATGGATTTTGATGGAGACGAAAATCATAATCAGACTGAACGATCGCCTTCCGTGTTTTTAGCATAAAAGATTTTAAAAGATAAAAGGTTTTAATAGATTTTAAAGTGTCATGTGCCACAGTGCCAATATCTAAGACGGGATTTTCTTCTTTTGTTTATTAAAAAGAGGAACAACATAAATGATTTTAAAGTGTCATCTCCCACTATGTAGAAGAGATTTTCTGATTTTTTTATTAAAAAAAAAAATTATCATTTTTCATATTAGTTTTTATATTTGATGTGAATTTTTTTTTGTATTTTTATATTTTAAATTTTTTTATCTCTTCACATAAAAAATTATATCTTTTTATTTTAATTTTATAATGACAAACAAAAAGTTAGTATTTTTATGTTAAGTTTTGATTTTGATTTTGATCTTACTAAAGTTTTTTTAATTTTTATTTTAAAATGTGATTAAATTTAAAAAAAAAATATTATATATATTTTGTAAGTTTTATAAATTTTTATTTTAAAATATCATTAAATTAAATTTTGACATTAAAAAAAATTATATCTTTTTTATTTTAATTTTAAAAAAAATTATATCTTTTTTATTTTAATTTTATAATGAAAAACAAAAAGTTATTATTTTTATGTTAAGTTTTGATTTTGATTTTGATGTTACAAAAGTTTTTTAAATTTTTATTTTAAAATGTGATTAATTTTTTTTTTTAAATTAATTATTATTTTTATGTTAAGTTTTGATTTTAATTTTGATGTTATTAAAGTTTTTTTTAATTTTATTTTAAAATGTGATAAAAATTTTAAAAAATTATTATATTTTTTTAAAGTTTTTTAAATTTTTATTTTAAAATGTGATTAAATTTTAAAAAAAAATATTATATTTTTTTTAAGTTTTATAAATTTTTATTTTAAAATGTGATTAATTTTTTAAAAAAATTATTATATTTTTTTTTAAGTTTTTATTTTGATGTTATTAAAATTTTATATATTTTTATTTTAATACTTTTTATATAATGATAATTATTTATTGATATTTTCATTTTAATACTATATAGGGTATAAATATTTATTGTTATGAGAAATTTTATTATGAGTTAGTTTTATTTTTTTATGTGAATATTTTAATGGTGACAATTATTTATTGATATGAAAATTTTTATTGTTAATTATTTTTATTTTTAATTATTAGTAAATATTAATAAATAATTTTTTTTATAAAAGCACTTAAAAGTTAAGTTTAAATTTATATTTAAATATACTTTTGAATAAATAATGACATTTATCATTGTTGTACATAGTTATTAAATTGGAATTGTCTATTGCTCCCCATTATGGAGGTGGTCCTTTTGCATACTCGTTGCATATAATAGTTGACACCACACTATTCATGGAGCGCATCTTGGCATGGAGGTAGTTCTCTATTATTTGTGTAACCCAATAAGGAATGGATTTTATGTTTGTGAGGTGTCGATATATCTCTATTCAAGGCTATGGCTTAGGTTTTGTTCAATGCATGTTTTGATTGGATGTCTCTATTGTGTATTTTAATGGCTAATGAATTTCAACATATCACCACATGATATCTAGCATACATTGGATGTATCTATTGTGTATTTTAATGGTTAATGAATTTCAACATATCACCACATGATATCTAGCATACATTGGATGTCTCTATTGTGTATTTTAATGGTTAATGAATTCCAACATATCACCACATGATATCTAGCATAGACTTGAGGATTTTTTGTTCATGAATTTTTCAAATACAATACAATCTTGTAAGAATAATATTTTATCATTCTCATTTTAATAAATGTTTTCATTTCTAATATTACATTATATGGCAATATGTATTTGTGTTAAAGAAATGTGTATGTCATTTAATGATGTCCTGAATTTTTAAGTCATGGTTGTTATGACTCATGGTGTGATGATAATTCACAAAATGGATAGTGGTTGTTGTTAAAATTATGGATTCCATTCCATTCTCTAGTTTTACTGCTATTCATATCTACACTAATTACTAAAGATCACACTTAAATGAAATTCATAACTCAAATCCATTTAATGTTTCTTGTCTTCAAAATACCAACATCGTCATTGTGCCATTTGTGGTTGGCATATTCAATTTCGAGGGGTTATTGTCAATTTGTCATGATTTTTATTGTGGTGGCAAATAATCATATTGTGTTCTTTTGATTTATTTGGGGCAACAAAAAATCATGTCAAGAAACAAATACTTTATCATTTTCAATGCTCAACACATACCTAATTAGGGCTTTTGCTTGGTTGAGTTCCATAAATTATCATTCTAATTTGGATCTTAGTAAAGTTTTGTTTTTTCAACTCTACAACATGGCACAATCCAAAAGAAGAACTTACAGAATATATGTGATCCATAACAACCATTTCCATCATATTACTGGAAACTTCAGTCCATGAAATTATTACCTGCAACAACCAGCTCCAAGTTAAAAGAAAAATGGGCATATGTTCAGGGGACTAATTCTAGTTAAGGCCTCACTTGGATTTCAAGAAGGTTCTAGCATCCTCCC
>ML788808.1:286254-298576 GCA_009831015.1 Picea engelmannii
TTCTGTTTCAGTATTTGATACCTCTTGTTTATGATATGCACCTTATTCCATGTTAAAAAATCATTTATGTCCCCTGCAGGAGGCCATGGATCCAACAGGAATTTCAAAACCTAGTTGCTAGGGTTCTTTCCCTAGCCGTTCATATGCATGCTTGAAGTGGTCTCGAAGTGGTCGCTCTGGCTGGAGCTGAGTGCTCTTGACCAACATCCATCCTTCATCCATCCTTATAGTTGTGTTCTGACATATCCTTCTACGCAGTTGTGTATACCTGATTCCTCATGGGGTTGTGTATACTTGATCCCTCATGAGGTTGGAGTGGTAAGATCACTATAATCCTATGGGGTCACCTTCACTTCATCTGAAACATGAGGTGATGAGGTGAAATCAAATGCAGAACAAAAGTGGCATTGCCTGCGTTAATTGAAAATCAGGCTTCATGCCCATAAAAAAAAAAAAAAATGAAAATCTTGCACAATATGTGCAATGGCAATGTGGAAAGGTGTGTGTGTGTGTGTGTGTGTGTGTGTGTGTGTGTGTGTGTGTGTGTGTATTAATCACTTGAATGTGGTAATCAGGTACAATATGCTATTGCAATGAGGAAAGGTGGCAATAAATATTTGTATATATATTAATTTTGGATAATCACTAGAATGTATATATAAGCACCAGTTCATGTATATATAAGCAATCATTCACGAGTCGACCTACGCTTCTTCATTTCAATGTTTCAGAGTAAGTTTTGATGCCATAGTTTCATTTTCTATTCCTTGTTTTTTGTTCAGTGTTTGCAGTCTACAAGTAAGAATGTTTTCTTATTTGTAGTGGCATGGTCCTCATATGTTTTCGGTTCTTTCTGTGCTTGGGCTGTAGTTTCATAATCGTTGGAGATACATATGTTGTTTATGGACTCGGTGATTCTTGTTGGTTTGCTGGTTCGTGGGTTGTTGGTTTTGTTTTTTTCTCTCGGGTTTACGCTTTGGGGCCCTGGGGGTCCAGTTCCGCATGTTTGTGCTTTCTCGTTGTCTGGTGCTTGTTGTTTTCTTTTGTTTGTTCAACCTTGCAGAGTTGGGGTCCAGCAGTGGTAGTTGGAGCTTTTATTTTTTCTTTTTTTTTTTGGATTATTATTGTTTTTTGGGGCGCTTTACAGTGTTCCTCCCCTGCACTGAGGAGTCGACATGCCATTATGTTATTTACTATTTCTGTCGAGGTCGATATCTATCATTTTGTGATATTTTGTTGGTGCTTCAGTGCTACCATTAAAGAAAATAGTTACATGCAAAATTATTGGAGGATTATATGTGAAATTGTAATATCTATTGTTTTCTTGTTAGAATAAAGCATATGCAGGCTACATTTATAGACCATGTATGGTCATATGTGCTGATATGACATTGCATGTTCTTTCTCCTCTACACAAACTAGTGTGTGCACGATAAAATTTGTGTTCTACTTGATGTATGATATGTACAACAAAAATTCTGCAAGATTATATTTGGATGTCTAGAAGAATGTCTGGGTAGTTTGCCACAGAAAACCAAAAACTTGTATCGTGGGAACAACAATCTGTGTAGATGATAAATAACATGTATTTCCATTGGTGGAATCATATATGAATAATTTACCGTGGAAAACCAGAAATCGTTTAGCTACGACCATGCAATTGAGTGATATTTTGTGGCTTGTAATATCTTTTGGGAAGGGAAAACAAAATTACACGTTTACAACCATGGATGGAGAAGTACAAAGGTTCATGTTTCTTCCTGCCTTATAGACTTTTCGTTGAGTCTATTTTACTCTATGTACATATTTACCAGTTTCTATTCATGTTCATTATATTTTGTGTGTTCCCACATTCAAACAAACAGAATAGCTGGAGAAAATGAGGGAGTCTTAATTGCATCGATTGAAGAGGATATAGAAAGATGTATGCTTGTACTGTTATTTCATATTGCATTGTTTTGTATTTCATTTATGGTCTGTATATGTGTTCACCTAGTTTATTATATGTACATGTTGTGTGCCTTCCTACATGGTAAGTTATCTTCATTACATGCCTTCCTGCATACTAACCTGCTTCATGTATGTTGTATTTTTGCTGCATTGGTACATTTAAACAAACATAATAAATGGAGATGGTGATGGGCTCTTTGGCATGTAAATAGACTTGTTTTTCTTTCTTTTAGATGTATGTCTTCATACTAACTTGCCTTCATGTCCATTTCATATTCGGTGTTGCTACCTTGGAAAGAACAGGTTGCTTAGATAGGGAGATGAATTGTTTTGTGCAGTAGCAGAGCGTTCTATGGTACAATCTTCTCAAAGGTATACTAAGTGTGCTGGTAAATTAAATATACAAACCGGGTGGGGGCATATAATATTATACTTGAAAACAATGGCTTGGCAGCAATGGGCCTTTCTGCCCACCCTATATCTATTTTTTCCATTTTCTATTATCCCTTTTGTTTTCTAATTCATCTACTTAGTGTGCTTTCCTAAAATTCCTTGGTGCGCTTGTTAGCGAACTAACGGTTTCACATATGTGGTCTCACTTCTACTTGATTCGATAGTTACCTACTTTCTCGATTGTAGGTGTCGGGTTGGCAGGTTGAAGATTGCTCCCCTGGCTTCCGGGGGTTCGCGATATACATATTGGCCATGGTTCCCCGCGATGGACAATATACAATGCATATGTTTCTTTAGTCCTGATGTTCATCTGCACATGCTTGCATCAAAAAAAGTTGGACTAGTGACATGGGCATGAGCAGTCAGTCATCACAGACATTAGCAGACTGACAAGGACAAAGGTAAAGATGCATACACTCTTCTCTTACTATGTTTAATAAACAAATATCCTCGGGTATATATTCATCTATGGAATGGTGGATATGTTGATGTCATCTGCAATACATGGTTTGCAGCTCGCAAGAAGTATCAACAAGTACAAGCAAGACGTCGAACGTGTTACATGTTCTGCAGACTAAGAGGTGTGGTTGCAAAACTCTGGATCCATAGTTCATGAAATCTATGTGTGTACTTGTATATTTATGCCACTGAAAGAAGAATACATAAAAACAAAAAAAAAAAATTAATGCAGAGTACCATTCACTTTAGTTTTTCCTATTCAAAAATTGTCACCAGGTCTAGAGTTGTAACATCCAAAGTACTATCAATAGAGGGCTTGAACAGTCGTCGAATTGGACAAGTGTTTATCGAGGACATAATGGTCATCTATAGAACCTACTTGGACAAGGAAAACAAAATTAGATTCATTATGCATGCTGACATGACAGACAAGGAGGCCATGATGACAGTGACACTGTTTGTTCCTCCACAACTTGTCCAGAAACATGCAGAAAAGATATTGTCAGGTAATGGGATATCCATTACAGATTTTAATATATTGTCAAAAACAGTATATGACCCTGGTGATTGCAATCAAATTATTTCACTAAACGAAACAAGCATTGTGGAAAAAAAATTCGTTATTTGTTCAGAATATCATTTCGTCCCGGAGTCTACTATTAGCCAGCTTGTATAGAGCATTGATATTTACCCAATCGGAAGATTGGCATAGATATCAAATTGGCAAGAAAACTTGGCTTGCAACACATTCTCCATATGAAGGATGGAGAGTCAGACATCGACAAGGCAATGGTACCGCTTTTCATATTCAGTTTTGTCCTTTACTTTCGCATGCACATGTATCTCGAGTAAATTACACAAATATTGCATTGTTCCATGTTGCAACTACAATTGTTCTATACGTATTCAAATTTGTTTTCGTCAATCGAACAACAATTGCATAAAGGGCATATTCCACTTATGTTGTTCAAAAATATAACAAAGAAAAGGGATGTTAGAGAAAGGATCTTTCGGATAACTCAGGCAATGTTTGCAACAAAGTTGTGAGAAGATATAGTAGAGGATATGAAGAAACTAGCTATCTCTACAACTGTTGCGAGTATACATCCACAAAATCATCCTCACTTTTCTTAGAGAAATAGCCTTCAACAAATTTATGCAGCCTGTTTACTTTGTTTTTATTTTTTTAAGGGGAGGGCGGGGGGACGGGGGTGTAGTTGTGTATTATATTGTTCAATGTATTAAGTCTTATGCTCGTGTTCCCAGGTTGAAGGTGTTTTAGTTGTATCCAATGTGTACTCGACCCCCTTTGAACCTATATGTGCAAAATGCAACTCTCCTACTTCTACCTCCGCTTTGATAAGTGATGATACGATTGATTGTCTGCGATATGGTGAAAATTTTCCATATATATATGGACATTACATCAATGGTGTCATTTGAGCCATGGGAAAGACAATCATGCATTGTACGATTAGGCATCCTCTGTTACAAAATGTGCTTCCTAAGTTGGCAGAGTTTTCATATGAAATGTATCTACAGAAAAAGGCAAGCAGTGTCTACATGTTGTGGGAGCTTCACATACACAACAAATTCACCTTAAATGAGGACAATGCAATTTGGCATATCGGTTGAAGAAGGGAAATATATGTATATATATATATATATCAAACTTTGGCAGGAAATGAAAATACCTCATGTGTCTCTGCAATATTTCTTGAACATCCATATGAATGTTCATCGGACTTGGCTAGTTGGGATTGCACGCGGATAAGATTGTTGGGTCCAAAAAATGGTAAGCATGGAAGAAAACCCCATATATTCCATGGCCCCGGTTATTTTCTATAGGGAACATATACGAGATGTAAGAGAAAACAAATGCGGCGACATCTTTTCTATGTATATCAAATTTTTTAGCACAAAGATCGATGGGTCCTGCTCTATGGAACCTTCTAGGAACTTGCTTGCATTCTTATTTATGTTGTAAAATGTAATAATTGAGGATGAGTCTCTATTATGATATGTGCGCCCTTAGAGTTAAAAATTTACAATTTATTCAAAGAATTCTATAGAAATTATTGCCTATAGGCTTAGACTCTATGAATCTTTGCATTATTGAATTTAATTTTCAAAATACTATGTCTATCATTTTATTTTATAAAAAAAATAAAAAATGCAATCTCTCACCAAGAAATCGCATTTGTTTTCCCATTGCAATTAATGCACACTTCAAGGACATATGAACGTGAGCATCAACGTTTTTTTGGTTGCTATGATATTCTAATATCATTTTAACACTCCATTGGAAAAGGTAGAGATGTTAATTTTGTGTTTAAGCACAAGTTAATGTGTGAATGCAATATATGCAAAGAGATGATATATGATTGATAACATCAACATTTTGGTCAATTGATAAAATAAATGTTTTCTTCTTTATCTTTAATTTCTCTTTTCCATTATCTAACCTCTTTCCATTATCTGGAACCACCAAGATATACCATATAGACACATTAAAAAATTTAGTTAAAATTAGAGTATTCATTTTTTGAGAAAAAACAAGACTACTTTTCCATAGGCACTCAAATATTTACTTAAAATTTGTAAAATGTTGGTTGCGTCATGTTAGTGGTTGCTAACATTTGTTGTGTTGATTGTGTTGATTGACCACTTGTGAATTCAATGCAGTTAATAGGCATATATATTTCACAGACACCAACATCCTCCATGCAACTCCTAGGTTGATTGTTCCAACAACTATAACACCTTAATACTTATAGTAAGTTATCAAGGAAAATCTCCTAGATATTTAAACAATATAACAACTTGAACTTACTTGGACGTTTCCTTTAACCTGCATAGGGATTATGCTAGTTATGAAAGACTGAACAAAAATTAAAAGATCCTAAGAGATATATATTAAGGCTTTTCCCTAAACTTATATGAGTAGAATTTAATTACCATAAAACTTAGCACGATAAAGAGCCATTGACGCACGTGCAACCTCCCTAAGCATATTTTATCTCGAATTGGAATTGGCGATAAATATATCATTAAAAGGTTTTGACCAGCAAATACAGTGTCAATATAGCCAAGAATTAATGATTATATTAATATTATCAAAACACATTAATATTCTGTAGATTGTTTTATCACATACATATTTTGTATATCCATAAAAACTATGCATGTCTGGTAAATTAAAAAATATATTCACATTTTGAAGATTTTATCATAATATCATGGTGCGGCCTCTAAGTTGAGATGAAAACTTACAGCAGGGAGGTTATTATATGAATACCTCGAAAAGGAAGTCGTTTTGATATGGTTAGTAAGTTGAATGTTTTGTCTTACCTTTTCCTCAGAGATCCTCAGAATGTCCTTCACATATTTATGCATATATTAGTTTCTGCAAGCATGATATCCTTAGTTACAGATACACCTAAGTTATCTTACTCGAAGGAGGGTATCCTACTATTTAGTTTTGATCATTTTAACATTCAAGGCTTGTACTGGCAAACATCCAAATCTGTATGCTTAGTTTTCATATATTGAATTCAAAATTCCTGGCCAAAAGTTCTTGGAAATCGTCTCCAGTATTACCATCATTCAGCCTCTACTTGTTCTGTTTCAGTATTTGATACCTCTTGTTTACTAGATGCACCTGATTCCAAGTTAAACAATCATTTATGTCCCCTGAAGGAGGCCATGGATCCAACAGGAATTTCAAAACCTAGCCACTAGGGTTGTTTCCCTAGCCGTTCATATGCATGCTTGAAGTGGTCTCGAAGTGGTCACTCTGGCTAGAGTTGAGTGCTCTTGACCAACATCCATCCTTCATCCATCCTTATAGTTGTGTTCTGACATATCCTTCTACATAGTTGTGTATACCTGATTCCTCATGGGGTTGTGTATAACTAATCCCTCATGAGGTTGGAGTTGTAAGATCACTATAATCCTATGGGGTCATCTTCACTTCGTCTGAAACATGAGGTGATGAGGTGAAATCAAATGCAGAACAAAATTGGCATTGCCTGCGTTAATTGAAAATCAGGCTTCACACCCATAAAAATAACAAAATGAAAAGATTGCACAATATGTGCAATGGCAATGAGGAAAGGTGTGTGTGTGTGTGTGTGTTTGTGTGTGTGTGTGTGTGTGTGTGTGTGTGTGTGTGTGTGTGTGTGTGTATTAATCACTTGAATGTGGTAATCAGGTACAATATGTTATTACAATGAGGAAAGGTGTCAATAAATATTTGTATATATATTAATTTTGGATAATCACTAGAATGCATATATAAGCACTAGTTCATCTATACATAAGCACTCGTTCACGAGTCGACCTGCGCTTCTTCATTTCAGCATTTCAGAGTAAGTTTTGATGCCATAGTTTCATTTTTTATTCCTTGTTTGTTGTTCAGTGTTTGTAGTCTGCAAGTAAGAATGTTTTCTTATTTGTAGTGGCAAGGTCCTCATATGTTTTCGGTTCTTTCTGTGCTTGGGCTGCAGTTTCGTAATCGTTGGAGATACATATGTTGTTTTTTGACTTGGTGGTTCTTGCTGGTTCGTTGGTTCATGGGTTGTTGGTTCTGTTTGTTTGTCTCGGGTTTACGCTTTGGGGCCCTAGGGGTGAATTTTGGCATTCTCATGCTTTCTCGCTGTCTAGTGCTTGTTGTTTTCTTTTCTTTGATTCAACCTTGCAGAGTTGGGGTCCAGCGGTGGTAGTTGGACCTTTTATTTTTTCTTTATTATTATTATTATTATTATTGTTTTTTGGGGCGCTTTACGGTGTTCGACCCTTGCACCCAGGAGTTGACATGTCATTATGCTATTTATTCTTTCTTTCAAGGTCGATATCTGTTATTATGTGAGATTTTGATGGTGCTTCAGTGCTACCATGAAAGAAAATAGTTGCATGCAAAATTATTGGAGGATTATATGTGAAATTACAATATCTGTTGTTTTCTTGTTAGAATAAAGCATATCCAGGCTACATTTATAGACCATGTATGGTGAGATGTGTTGATATGACATTACATGTTCTTTCTCCTCTACATATACTAGTGTGCGCACGATACAATTTGTGCTCTACTTGAGGTATGATATGTACAACAAAGATTCTGCAAGATTATATTTGGATGTCTAGAAGCATGTCTGGGTAGTTTTCCATGGAAAACCAAAAACTTGTATCATGGTCACAACAATCTGTGTAGAGGATAAATAACATGTATTTCCATCAGTGGAAGCATATCTGAATAATTTTCTGTGGAAAACCAGAAATTGTTTAGCTATGACCATTCAATTGAGTGATATTTTCTGGCTTGTAATATCTTTTGGGCAGGGAAAACAAAATTACACGTTTACAACCATGGATGGATAAGAACAAAGGTTCATGTTTCTGCCTACCTTATAGACTGTTCGTTGAGTATGTTTTACTCTATGTACATATTTACCAGTTTCTATTCATGTTCATTATATTTTGTGTGTTCCCACATTCAAACAAACATAATGTATTTTTTGCCAACATCGTCATTGTGCCATTTGTGGTTGGCATGTTCAATTTCGAGGGGTTATTGTCAATTTGTCATGATTTTTATTGTGCTCGGAAATAATCATATTGTGTTCTTTTGATTTATTTGGGGTAACAAAAAATCATGTTCTAGCATCCTCCCAATACAAAAAACTACCATTTCTTTTGATTATGAAGTGGCTCAACGTCTTCCCCACAATTGAGGTAAATCAATGCATTGTTATTTCTTTTGTAAATTGTAATAATTGAGGATGAGTCTCTATTATGATATGTGTGCCCTTAGACTTAAAACTTTCCAATTTATTCAAAGAATTCTATAGAAATTACTGTCTATATGGTTAGCCTCTATGAATCTCTGCATTATTGAATTTCATTTTGAAAATACTATGTCTATTATCTTATTTTATAAAAAAAATAAAAAATGCAATCTCTCACCAAGAAATCACATTTGTTTTCCCATTGCAATTGATGCACACTTCAAGGACATATGAACGTGAGCATCAATTTTTTTTGGTTGCTATGATATTCTAATATCATTTTAACACTCCAGTGGAAAAGGTAGAGATGATAATTTTGTATTGAAGCACAAGTTAATGTGTGAATGCAATATATGCAGAGAGATGATATATGATTGATATCATCAACATTTTGGTCAATTGATAAAAGAAATGTTTTCTTCATTGGCTTTAATTTCTCTTTTCCATTATCTAACCTCTTTCCATTATCTGGAACCTCCAAGATATACCATATAGACACATTAAAAAATTTAGTTAAAATTAGAGTATTCATTTTTTGAGAAAAAAACAAGATTACTTTTCCATAGGCACTCAAATATTTACTTAAAATTTGTAAAATGTTGGTTGCTTCATGTTAGTGGTTGCCGACATTTGTTGTGTTGATTGCGTTGATTGACCACTTGTGAATTCAATGCAGTTTATAGGCATATATATTTCACAGACACCAACATCCTCCATGCAACTCCTAGGTTGATTGTTCCAACAACTATAACACATTAATACTTATAGTAAGTTATCAAATAAATTCTCCTAGATATTTAAACAATATAACAACTTGAACTTACTTGGATATTTCCTTTAACCCGCTTAGGGATTATGCTAGTAATGACAGACTGAAGAAAAATTAAAATATCCTAAGAGATATATATTAAGGCTTTTCCCTAAACTTATATGAGCAGAATATAATTACCGTAAAACTTAGCACGATAAAGAGCCATTGATGCATGTGCAACCTCCCTAAGGATATTTTATCTCGAATTGGAATTGGCGATAAAGATATCATTCAAATGTTTTGACCAGCAAATATAGTGTCAATATAGCCACGAATTAGTGATTATATTAATATTATCAAAACACATTAATATTGTGTAGATTGTTTTATCACATACATATTTTGTATATCCATAAAAACTGTGCATGTCTGGTAAATTAAAAAATATATTCACATTTTGAAGATTTTATCATAATATCATGGCGAGGCCTCTAAGTTGAGATCAAAACTTATAGCAGGGAGGTTATTATATGAATACCTTGAAAAGGAAGTCGTTTTGATATGGTTGATAGGTTGAATGCTTTGTCTTACCTTTTCCTCAGAGCTCCGCATATTGTCCTTCGCATATTTCTGCATATATTAGTTTCTTCATGCATTATATCCTTAGTTGCAGATACACCTAAGTTATCTTACTCGAAGGAGGGTATCCTACTATTTAGTTTTGATCATTTTAACATTCAAGGCTTGTAATGGCAAACATCCAAATCCGTATGCCTAGTTTTTTTATATCGAATTCAAAATTCCTGGCCAACAATTCTTGGAAATCGTCTTCAATATTACCAACATTTGACCTCTACTCGATTTGTTTCAGTATTTGATACCTCTTGTTTACTAGATGCACCTGATTCCAAGTTAAACAATCATTTATGTCTTCTGCAGGAGGCCATGGATCCAACAAGAATTTCAAAACCTAGCCACTAGGGTTCTTTCCCTAGCCATTCATATACATGCTTGAAGTGGTCTTGAAGTGGTCGTTCTGGCTAGAGGCGAGTGCTCTTGACCAACATCCATCCTTATAGTTGTGTTCTGACATATCCTTCTACGCAATTGTGTATACCTGATTCCTCATGGGGTTGTGTATACTTGATCCCTCATGAGGTTGGAGTGGTAAGATCACTATGATCCTATGGGGTCATCTTCACTTCGTCTGAAACATGAGGTGATGAGGTGAAATCAAATGCAGAACAAAAGTGGCATTGCCTGTGTTAATTGAAAATTAGGCTTCACACCCATAAATAAAAACATAATGAAAAGCTTGCACAATATGTGCAATGGTAATGAGGAAAGGTGTGTGTGTGTGTGTGTGTGTGTGTATCACTTGAATGTGGTAATCAGGTACAGTATGCTATTGCAATGAGAAAAGGTGGAAATAAATATTTGTATATATATTAATTTTGGATAATCACTACAATGTATATATAAGCACTAGTTCATGTATATATAAGCACTCATTCGCGAGTCGACCTGCGCTTCTTCATTTCAGCGTTTCAGAGTAAGTTTTGATGCCATAGTTTATTTTTCTATTCCTTGTTTGTTGTTCAGTGTTTGTAGTCTGCAAGTAAGAATGTTTTCTTATTTGTAGTGGCATGGTCCTCATATGTTTTCGATTCTTTCTGTGCTTGGGCTGCAGTTTCGTAATCATTGGAGATACATGTGTTGTTTGTTGACTCGGTGGTTCTTATTGGTTCGTTGGTTCATGGGTTGCAGGTTCTGTTTGTTTGTCTCAGGTTTACGCTTTGGGGCCCTGGGGGTGCAGTTTGACATGTTCATGCTTTATCATTGTCTAGTGCTTTTGTTTTCTTTTGTTTGATTCGTCCTTGCAGAGTTGGGGTCCAGTGGTGGTAGTTGGAACTTTTATTTATTTATTTATTTATTTTGGATTATTATTATTTTTGGGGGCACTTTACGGTGTTCAGCCCCTGCACCCAGGAGTCAACATGCCATTATGATATTTACTCTTTCTGTCGAGGTCGATATCTGTTATTCTGTGAGATTTTGCTGGTGCTTCAGTGCTACCATGAAAGAAAATAGTTGCATGCAAAATTGTTGGAGGATTATATGTGAAATTGCAATATCTTTTGTTTTCTTGTTATAATAAAGCATATGTAGGCTACATTTATAGACCATGTATGGTCAGATGTGTCGATATGATAGTACATGATCTTTCTCCTCTACACAAACTAGTGTGCGCACGATACAATTTGTGTTCTACTTGAGGTATGATATGTACAACAAAGATTCTGCAAGATTATATTTGGATGTCTAGAAGCATGTCTGGGTAGTTTTCCACGGAAAACTAAAAACTTGTATCGTGGGCAGAACAATTTGTGTAGAGGATAAGTAACATGTATTTCCATCGGTGGAAGCATATCTGAATAATTTTCCATGGAAAACCAAAAATCATTTAGCTACGACCATTCAATTGAGTGATATTTTGCGGCTTGTAATATCTTTTGGGTAGGGAAAACAAAATTACACGTTTACAACCATGGATGGAGAAGCACAAAGGTTCATGGTTCTGCCTACCTTATAGACTGTTCGTTGAGTTTGTTTTACTCTATGCACATATTTACCAATTTCTATTCATGTTCATTATATTTTGTGTGTTCCCACATTCAAACAAACAGAATGTATTTTTTGCCAACATAGTCATTGTGCCATTTGTGGTTGGCATGTTCAATTTCGAGGGGTTATTGTCAATTTGTCATGATTTTTATTGTGCTCGGGTGAAATCATGAAGGTGGGTTACACTTTTGCTTGTTTTATGACAAAAAAAACTGTATTTTTACAAGTTATTCAACTTCCGACATATAAAAGTATTTTTTTTATTTAGAATTTCACTTTACAGTAAAAACAAAACTTG
>ML788808.1:298676-345093 GCA_009831015.1 Picea engelmannii
GAAAGTATATTTGGGCTGAGACTACAAGGACATGGATACAGTAGTGCTAAAACAAAACATAAATATATGTGTTATATTATATATGTACAGGAGAAGATCACAGATACATAACAGAGCATGTTTTATACCGGTTCATCACAGCTGGGGCGAAATGTATCCATGTGCATTTGAACCGTAATACATGTAATTATTAAGAATCCATACCATAATACATGTAATTATTAAGAAAACTCTGATTTAATCTGTAATTTGACCTGAGTAATTTGAATACATAATTTGAGTAACCTGTGATTTAACCTGAGTAATTTGAATACATAATCTGATTTAAACTTTGATAACACAAAAAATATTATAAGTTAGAGAGGAAGTAATATCTATAGTTCCTTTGCCTTCAGCAAGGACTAAAAAGAAACATGCTCACCCTATATTTTTAGCGCAACACATGTGGGTAGTGGATAGGTAGATAGCAGACCATTTTGGGCTTAAGCTTAAAAAAAAATATTCGTTGGCCGCGTTGGATAACCTCTTGGTGTGGTAAAAATATTCGATTTTTCTCTGTTTTCTCCTCACATTTTAGGTCGAAGTATATGTTTGGGATCTCTTTTCTATTCTAACTCATTATTCAAATTTTTACGGCTACCTAGATTTTCAACTACCACTCCATAACCACATCTACAAATTATATCAATTAAGTGTAAAGTGTCCGCATTAGCATTACAAAATTTTGAGATCTGTGCATTTTAATTTTTATAATATAATAATATTTATTTATATTACAGTCAAAACCCGTCACTATCAGATAATCTACAGCTCCGTATTGTTGCCTAATATACATGAAATATTTTATTTTCCTACACAAAGCTTTCTTTAAGCATTGTATTATAATGTAAACAACATACAAATTTTAGCATAGATTCATACAAATTTCTTTAAGCATTGTATTATAATGTAAACAACATACAAATTTTTATCATAGATTCAAGTTTCGACACTTACAGATGCGCTCGCGACCAACAGCCCTACTCCGACGACGACCAACAGCTCCGATCCGACCAACTGATCCTCGGCTCCGACCAACATATGCGCTCCACTTCAACGATGACCAACAGCTCCGCTCCAATGACGACCAACAACTCCGCTCCGACCAACAGATCCCAAAAAAATGCACTCGCGACCATAACTTCATACACCCTCACCAGGCTCCTACCAACAGATGCACTCGCGACCACAACTTCATACACCCTCACCACGACACAAATTTGCTAAAAACATTTGAAAGCCGATGAGTCGGTAATATATAAAAAACTCTTTCGGCCGAACAATTTTTCGGCCGAAAAGTTATTGCTGCAAAAAAAATTCCGTCCGACCAAATTTGTACATGCAAATCGAGGGGGATGTTATTGCACCGTTCGATTTGACGTTTATGTTTTCGGCCGAAAAATAGTTCGGCCGAAAATAATATCTTTCGGCCGAAAAATATTATAAGTTCGGCCGAAAAAATGTTTTTCGAAATTTTGGAGGCCCGATTGTCACAAAAGTGTAACCCACCTTCGTGATTTCACCCGCTCGCAAATAATCATATTTTGTTCTTTTGATTTATTTGGGGCAACAAAAAATCATGTCAAGAAACAAATACTTTATCCTTTTCAATGGTCAACAGATACCTAATTAGGGATTTTGCGTGGTTGAGTTCCATAAATTATCATTCTAATTTGGATCTTAGTAAAGTTTTGTTTTTTCAACTCTGCAACTTGGCACATTCCAAAAGAAGAACTTACAGAATATATGCAATCCATAACAACCATTTCCATCATATTACTGGAAACTTCATTCCATGAAATTATTACTTGCAACAACCGACTCCAAATTAGAAGAAAAACTAGAATATGTTCATGAGAATAATTCTAGTTAAGGCCTCACTTGGATTTCAAAAGGGTTCTAGGATCCTGCCAATACAAAAAACTAACATTTCTTTTGATTATTAATTGGTTCAACGTCTTCCCCACAATTGAGGTAAAACAATGCATTGTTATTTCTATTGTAAATTGTAATAATTGAGGATGATTCTCTATTATGATATGTGCGCCCTTAGAGTTAAAACTTTCCAATTTATTCAAAGAATTCTATAGAAATTATTCTCTATAGGGTTAGCCTCTATGAATCTCTGCATTATTGAATTTAATTTTGAAAATACTATGTCTATCATCTTAATTTATTAAAAAAAATAAAAAAATGCAATCTCTCACCAAGAAATCGCATTTGTTTTCCCATTGCAATTGATGCACACTTCAAGGACATATGAACATGAGCATCAATTTTTTTTTGGTTTCTATGATATTCTAATATCATTTTAACACTCCATTGGAAAAGGTAGAGATGATAATTTCGTATTGAAGCACAAGTTAATGTGTGAATGCAATATATGTAGAGAGATGATATATGATTGATAGCATCAACATTTTGGTCAATTGATAAAAGAAATGTTTTCTTCTTTAGCTTTAATTTCTCTTTTCCATTATCTAACCTCTTTCCATTATCTGGAACCTCCAAGATATACCATATAGACACATTAAAAAATTTAGTTAAAATTAGAGTATTCATTTTTTGAGAAAAAACAAGATTACATTTCCATACGGACTCAAATATTTACTTAAAATTTGTAAAATGTTGGTTGCTTCAAGTTAGTGGTTTCTGACATTTGTTGTGTTGATTGTGTTGATTGTGTTGATTGACCACTTGTGAATTCAATGCAGTTTATAGGCATATATATTTCACAAACACCAACATCCTCCATGCAACTCCTAGGTTCATTGTTCCAACAACTATAACACATTAATACTTATAGTAAGTTATCATGGAAAATCTCCTAGATATTTAAAGAATATAACAACTTGAACTTACTTGGACATTTCCTTTAACCCGCTTAGGGATTATGCTAGTTATGACAGACTGAACAAAAATTAAAAGATCCTAAGAGATATATATTAAGGCTTTTCCCTAAACTTATATGAGTAGAATATAATTACCATAAAACATGGCACGATAAAGAGTCATTGACGCACGTGCAACCTCCCTAAGGATATTTTATCTTGAATTGGAATTGGTGATAAAGATATCATTAAAAGGTTTTGACCAACAAATATAGTGTCAATATAGCCAAGAATTAATGATTATATTAATATTATCAAAACACATTAATATTCTGTAGATTGTTTTATCACACACATATTTTGTATATCCATAAAAACTGTGCAAGTATGGTAAATTAAAAAATATATTCACATTTTGAAGATTTTATCATAATATCATGGCGAGGCCTCTAAGTTGAGATCAAAACTTACAACAGGGAGGTTATTATATCAATACCTCAAAAAGGAAGTCATTTTGATATGGTTGGTAGGTTGAATGCTTTGTCTTACCTTTTCCTCAGAGCTCCTCTGATTGTCCTTTCCATATTTCTGCATTTATTAGTTTTTGCAAGCATGATATCCTTAGTTGCAGATACACCTAAGTTATCTTACTCGAAGGAGGGTATCCTGATATTTAGTTTTGATCATTTTAACATTCAAGGCTTGTACTAGAAAACACCCAAATCCGTATGCTTAGTTTTCATATATCGAATTCAAAATTCCTGGCCAAAAATTCTTGGAAATCGTCTCCAGTATTACCAACATTTGGCCTCTACTCATTCTGTTTCAGTATTTGATACCTCTTGTTTACTAGATGCACCTGATTCCAAGTTAAATAATCATTTATGTCCCCTGCGGGAGGCCATGGATCCAACAAGAATTTCAAAACTTAGCCGCTAAGGTTCTTTCCCTAGCCATTCATATGCATGCTTGAAGTGGTCTCGAAGTGGTCACTCTGGCTGGAGACAAGAGCTCTTGACCAAAATACATCCTTCATCCATCCTTATAGTTGTGTTCTAACATATCCTTCTACGTAGTTGTGTATACTTGATTCCTCACGGGGTTGTGTATACCTTATCCCTCATGAGGTTGGAGTGGTAAGATCACTATAATCCTATGGGGTCATCTACACTTCATCTAAAACATGAGGTGATGAGGTGAAATCAAATGCAGAACAAAAGTGGCATTGCCTACGTTAATTGAAAATCAGGCTTCACACCCATAAAAAAAAAAAAAATGAAAATCTTGCACAATATGTGCAACAACAATGAGGAAAGGTGTATATATATTAATCACTTGAATGTGGTAATCAGGTACAATATGTTATTGCAATGAGGAAAGGTGGCAATAAATATTTGTATATATATTAATTTTGGATAATCACTAGAATGTATATATAAGCACTAGTTCATGTATATATAAGCACTCATTTGCGAGTCGACTTGCACTTCTTCATTTAAGCATTTCGGTGTAAGTTTTGATGCCATAGTTTCATTTTCTATTCCTTGTTTGTTGTTTAGTGTTTGTAGTCTGGAAGTAAGAATGTTTTCTTATTTGTAGTGGCATGGTCCTCATATGTTTCTGGTTCTTTCTGTGCTTGGGCTACAGTTTTGTAATCGTTGGAGATACATATGTTGTTTGTTGACTCGGTGGTTCATGTTGGTTCGTTGGTTCGTGGGTTGTTGGTTCTATTTGTTTGTCTCGGGTTTATGCTTTGGGGCCCTGGGGGTGCAGTTTGGCATGTTCATGCTTTCTCACTGTCTGGTGCTTGTTGTTTATTTTTTTTTTATTCGTTCTTGCAGAGTTGGGGTCCAGCGGCGGTAGTTGGAGCTTTTATTTATTTTTATTTTTTTGGATTATTATTTTTTTGGGGGGCGCTTTACGGTGTTCGACCCCTGTACCCAGGAGTCAACATGTCGTTATGTTATTTACTCTTTTTGTCGAGGTCGATATCTGTTATTCTGTGAGATTTTGCTGGTGCTTCAGTGCTAAGAAAATAGTTGCATGCAAAATTATTGGAGGATTATATGTGAAATTGCAATATCTGTTGTTTTCTTGTTAGAATAAAGCATATGCAGGCTACATTTATAGACCATGTATGGTCAGATGTGTTGATATGACATTACATCTTCTTTCTCCTCTACACAGACTACTGTGTGCATGATACAATTTGTGTTCTACTTGAGGTATGATATGTACAACAAAGATTCTGCAAGATTATATTTGGATGTCCGGAAGCATGTCTGGGAAGTTTTCCACGGAAAACCAAAAACTTGTATCATGGCCACAACAATCTGTGTAGAGGATAAATAACATGTACTTCCATCGGTGGAAGAATATCTGAATAATTTTCCGTGGAAAACCAGAAATCGTTTAGCTACGACCATGCAATTGAGTGATATTTTGTGGCTTGTAATATCTTTTAGGCAGGGAAAACAAAATTACACGTTTACAACCATGGATTGAGAAGCACAAAGGTTCATGTTTCTGCCTACCCTATAGACTGTTTGTTGAGTCTGTTTTACTCTATGTACATATTTACCAGTTTCTATTCATGTTCATTATATTTTGTGTGTTCCCACATTCAAACAAACATAATGTATTTTTTGCCAACATCGTCATTGTGCCATTTGTGGTTGGCATGTTCAATTTCGAGGGGTTATTGTCACTTTTTCATGATTTTTATTCTGCTCGCAAACAATCATATTGTGTTCTTTTGATTTATTTGGGGCAACAAAAAATCATGTCAAGAAACAAATACTTTATCCTTTTCAATGGTCAACAGATACCTAATTAGGGATTTTGCTTGGTTGAGTTCCATAAATTATCATTCTAATTTGGATATTAGTAAAGCTTTTTTTTTCAACTCTGCAACTTGGCACAATCCAAAAGAAGAACTTACAGAATATATGTGATCCATAGCAACCATTTCCATCATATTACTAGAAAATTCAGTCCATGAAATTATTACCTACAACAATCGGCTCCAAGTTAAAAGAAAAACTGGCATATGTTCAAGGGACTAATTCTAGTTAAGGCCCCACTTGGATTTCAAGAAGGTTCTAGCATCCTTCCAATACAAAAAACTACCATTTATTTTGATTATGAAGTCATTCAATGTCTTCCCCACAATTGAGGTAAAACAATGCATTGTTATTTCTGTTGTAAATTGTAATAATTGAGGATGAGTCTCTATTATGATATGTGCGCCCTTAGAGTTAAAACTTTCCAATTTATTCGAAGAATTCTATAGAAATTATTGTCTATAGGGTTAGCCTCTATGAATCTCTGCATTATTGAATTTAATTTTGAAAATACTATGTATGTCATCTTATTTTATAAAAAAAATAAAAAATGCAATCTCTCACCAAGAAATCACATTTGTTTTCCCATTGCAATTGATGCACACTTCATGGACATATGAACGTGAGCATCAACTGTTTTTTGCTTTCTATGATATTCTAATATCATTTTAACACTCCTTTGGAAAAGGTGGAGTTGCTAATTTTGTATTGAAGCATAAGTTAATGTGTGAATGCAATATATGCAGAGAGATGATATATGATTGATAGCATCAACATTTTGGTCAATTGATAAAAGAAATGTTTTCTTCTTTAGCTTTAATTTCTCTTTTCCATTATCTAACCTCTTTCCATTATTTGGAACCTCCAAGATATACCATATAGACACATTAAAAAATTTAGTTAAAATTAATGTATTCATTTTTTGAGAAAAAACAAGATTACTTTTCCATAGGCACTCAAATATTTACTTAAAATTTGTAAAATGTTGGTTGTTTCATGTTAGTGGTCGCTAACATTTGTTGTGTTGATTGTGTTGATTGACCACTTGCGAATTCAATGCAGTTTATAGGCATATATATTTCACAAACACCAACATCCTCCATGCAACTCCTAGGTTCATTGTTCCAACAACTATAACACCTTAATACTTATAGTAAGTTATCAAGTAAAATCTCCTAGATATTTAAACAATATAACAACTTGAACTTACTTGGACGTTTCCTTTAACCCACTTAGGGATTATACTAGTTATGACAGACTGAACAAAATTAAAAGATCCTAAGAGATATATATTAAGGCTTTTCCCTAAACTTATATGAGTAGAATATAATTACCATAAAACTTATCACGATAAAGAGCCATTGACGCACGTGCAACCTCCCTAAGGATATTTTATCTTGAATTTGAATTGGCGATAAAGATATCATTAAAAGGTTTTGACGAGCAAATATAGTGTCAATATAGAAAAGAATTAATGATTATATTAATATTATCAAAACAAATTAATATTCTGTAGGCTGTTTTATCACATACATATTTTGTATATCCATAAAAACTGTGCATGTCTGGTAAATTAAAAAATATATTCACATTTTGAAGATTTTATCATAATATCATGGTGAGGCCTCTAAGTTGAGATCACAACTTATAGTAGGGAGGCTATTATATGAATACCTCGAAAAGGAAGTCGTTTTGATATGGTTGGTAGGTTGAATGCTTTGGTAGGTTGAAGTCGTTTTGGCATTTTTGCTTAGTCGATGAACTCGGTAAAATTAATGTCCTAGAATAATTTTAAATGAACAAATATATATTGTGTGTAGTGAAATTGTTCTACCATATGAACATGAGGCCCTTAAAATTCAAATTGGTCCTTGTTATGCTTGCGGTGATAGAATTTAAAAAAAACTTTATTTTCTTTCCTTCATTTTTTAAAAAATAACCAATTTAGATAGAATTTAATGTAATTCAATTGTACAATATCAATATTTAATATTAATTATTTAATATTTGAAAATAATGGTTTTAGATAAAGTTAGATAGGATGACCATCCGTAAACAATTGCAATCTTGAATCCGTGAGTCATGGGGTCCTGTCGATTTGTATGTCCCGAAACTCTGAGTGTTGCTTGGAGGACACGAGACAATAGGAGTGCAATGTTGAGCCAACCACCCCACAAATCTGCCTGTCAATTTGTATATCACGGAATTCTGGGTGTTATTTGTAGGACACGGAAGTCTGGGTGTTATTTGTAGGACACGGAACAATAGAAGCTCAATTTTGAGTCCGCCAGGCCGAGAACCCGCAATCCAAAAAGTGCCTAAGTATGGAATGAGGGATCTACATATGTTGTATAAAATCTCATGTCCATAATTTATAAAATTACATGTTTACTATGTATTGCTCATTTGTCGGAAAAAAATTATATCACTCGCCCGACCAAATTGTACAAACTTTCTTGTCTAATTAAATTATGCAATATCAATATTTAATACTAATAATTTAGTATTGAAAATAATGTTTAGATATGTTAGATAGTTGATAGGGATTACCATCCGTAAACAATGGAAAACTTGAACCCACCTGTCCTTGAGTCCATCTATCAATTTGTATATCGCGGAACTTTGAGTGCTATTTGGAGGACACAGAACAATGGAAGTGCAATGTTCATCCAGCCAGGTCGTAGGTCTACTTGTCAATTTGTATATCGCAGAATTGTGGGTTCTTTTTGTAGACCCTGGAACAATAGAGGCCCAATTTCTAGCCCGCCAGCCTAAGAACCCATGGGCCAAAATGTGGCTAAGTATGGAATGGCGGATCCATACATGCTTTATAAAAATTTCATGTCCATAGTTTATAAGAGTACATACTTAGTATGTATTACTCGTTTTTCGGAAAACTTCTATGTGCGGAAGTTGGCAGATTCACGACTTCAGATTTCACTTACTTTTATAACACCAACTTGACCGATCGCTTCTCTGTTTGATATTGTAATAAACGAATATAAACTAGACCAAGCCCAATTTTGCTATGACGTGAACACGAGGAACTTAAAATTCAAATAGTTGGCAAGTCTACTTGTGAATTTGTATATCACGGAATTGTGGATGCTATTTGTAGGGCACAAAATAACAGAGGCACAATTTTGAACCTGCGATCCCGAGAATCCTCCATCCAAATAGTGGCTATGTATGGAATTATGGATTCGTGCATGCTCTATAAAATCTCATGTCCATACTTTTTAGAAGTACATCTTTACTATGTATTACTCGTTTCCTCCTAATGTTGTTTACAAGACACAGAACAATAAAACTGCAATGTTGAAGGACCTAGTTCGCAGCTTCGGCTGTCAATTTGTATATCGCGGGACTCTGAGTGGTATTTGTATGATATGGAGCAATATATGCCCATCTTTGAGCCCAACAGACCGAGAACCCTCAATTTGTATATCGTAGAACTCTGGTTGCTATTTGCAAGTCACAGAACAACAAAGGTCCAATTTTGAGCTTGCTAGCCCGAGAACCCGTGATCCAGCCCAAGAACCCGCGATCCAAAAAGTGACCAAGTATGGAATGAGGGTTGTGTACACCGACCTCTTGCCCATTTCATATTATACAAAATTTTTGGAACGCAAGTTTCTGAATATGCGAGTTTTTCTTTGAAATAAGATATTTCACATCATTTTATAATTTTATGTAATTAAATTGTATAATATCAATATTTAATATTAATACTTTAGTTTTGAAAATAATTTTTTTTGGTAGTGTTACATATTTCATAGGGATTAGCATCCATAAACAATCGCAAGGTTGGGCCCGCCAGCCCTGGAGTTCATCTATGAATTTGTATATGGCAAAAGTTTGAGTGTTGTTTGAATGACACAGAACAATAGAAATGCAATGTTGAGCGAGCGAGCCCGCAAGTCTACATGTCAATTTGTATATTGTGGAACTCTTGGGTGCTATTTGTAGCTAACAGAACAATAGAGGCCTAGTTTTGAGCCTGCCAACCCAAGTGCCCGCAATCCAAAGATTGGCTTAAGTATGGAATGTGGGAACAGTACATGCTCTATAAAATCTCATATTCGTTTTTTCTAAAAATAAATTTTATGTATTGTTCCTTTTTTTCGGAAAATTTCTTGGTAAGGAAGTTGGTGGATTCACGTATTTAGATTTTAGTTACTTTTATATCACTAGCCCACTGGACTAACCAATTCCTTGTTTCATATTGTACAAACCTCTTTGTCTAATTAAATTGTACAATATCAATATTAAATATTAATAATTTAGTATTCAAAAGAATGTCTTTAGATAATGTCCAATAGTTAATAGGGATTAGCATCCGTATACAATAGCATGCTCAAGGCCGCCATCCCTGGAGTCTGTCTTTCAACTTGTATATTGCGGAACTCTGAATACTGTTTGTATGAAACGAAACAAAAGGAGTGCAATTTAGAGCCACCCACCTCACAGGTCCAGTGGACAATTTGTATATTGTGGAATTTTGAATGCTATTTGTAGGCCATGCAACAATGGATGCCCAATTTAGATCCCTCCAATCGAAGAACCCGCGATCCAAAAAGTGGCTAAGTATGAAATGCAGAATCCCTACATGTTGTACAGAAGTGCAATTTAGAGTGACCCACCTCACAGGTTCACTGGACAATTTGTATATCGCGGAATTCTGAATGTTATTTGTAGGCCATGAAACAATTGATGCCCAATTTAGAGCCCGCCAGTCTGAGAACCCACGATCCAAAAAGTGGCTAAGTATGGAATGTTGAATCTGTAGATTCTCTATAACATCTCATGTTCATACTTTATAGTACATATTTAGTGTGTATTACTCGTTTTTTAGAAAATTTCTAGTTTATCTTTTCTCTCTGCTTTTCCTTTTTGAAAGGCAAGTACCTGCATAGGAGGGTTTAATATTTCATTTCCATTGTTCCGCCCCCTGTAGCTAGAACTCGGACTTCCACGATTTACAAATTTGTAAACAAACCCCCCTTCATATCATATTCTTTCGCTTTTTGTTTACTTGGTCCTTTTTCCAAAATCCTCATGCTTTTATATACAGAACCCTAGGTTCAACAAGATACAAATTGCCCTCTTTCCATTGTGGTTTCGTTGTTCCTCTATGCACAAACAACAACCAAAATTCTGCTACATACAAATTGACAGCCGATATCTGTCACTGAGATGCAATACGACCATCGTCCCTTCACGTCTCTTGGGTATATCTTCTTCCCTTATTCTTTTCTAACCCACCAAACCGCTTTCCATACTTGGGTATTTCTTTGAATCGGTTTCACAGGTTGGTCGGTGCCTCACCACAATTCACCATCATCATTGCCTTCATACTTGTTTCTAGATATGCAATAATTAAGCTTTAATGCTAGTAGTTCATCCTGCAGGAATTGTTAGAATTGTCATTAATGTCTCGAAGTCCGGAGAAGATTTGTCATTACTACGAAGTAAACTAAGATTTGCGCATAAGTATGTTATCATTTCCAAGTATTCATTTCAAACACGATGCAATCTGTTTTTTGTGCGTCGGGGGGTTGGAGATTTTAAGAAATTTATAATTCTTAATCTCTCTTCGTCGTCACTTCCACCTTCACACTTTTTTCTAATTATGCAATTAGTAAGTTGTGATGGTGACAACTCATTATACACGAACCCTGGAGATTGTCATTGATCAGTGAAAGGCTTGAGGAGATATTCCATTGATACACATTAAACCATAATTTGCGGACGGTTATATTATCCCACCCCGATTTTCATTTCAAACACCGTATCAAGCAAACAAAAATTCTTGTTAAGTTGTGGTAGCAGTTCTATCCAGATATAGTAAACACATTGGGGCATAATGGCCAAAGGTTCCACTATTCCAGGGCATATTCTTACTACTCATCTCCCTCCGCCCAGGAGCAAAAAAGGAAATGGTCCCTTGGTACACCGAGAGATATATTTCAAGCCAAATAATTCCAAGGCAACCCTGCCTACTCAGAGAACCTGCCAAGTTGTATTCATGGCTAGCGCAGAGGTTGACGTCATGAATTTCGAGTCGGAAGAAGATGATCTAATGGGTGATGATACAACAATGGATGATGGCAATGCAGAGACTCTTCCCACTCTTGTGCCCAAATTGAAATCAACCATAATGGATTGAACTTCCCAGCTCGATGATGGCGGTCCTGACAACACCAAAGGGAGTTTCAGAAAATAAACCGACAATAAACGCAATAGTCGCTTTGTAGTGCGAAAATAGGAATTCCAAAGTTCCAAATTAGTTTGTTCTGGGGGGAAGAGTTTCACTATTAAGTAATGATATGTTGATGCTCCCATAGATATATTTCAAGCCAAAAAATTATTCACTTACAGGACTAGTGTCCTGTTCTCTGGATGTACAATTAACATCTTTGGGAATCAAGTCCAAAACTCTCACTGCTGCAAGGCATTTTTCTACTGGTCATCTCCTTCCACCTAGAATGGACTAATTTGGGCCTCTGAAATTGCATGTGCAACATGTGCTCCTGAATGTTTTTTGACTATGCAGAGGAGGTTTCAGCTAAGGGATATTCCATTTTCCCTGCAATGTTTTTCATCTTCTTCCTCATGGGAATCTTCTAAAAATTATCAATTTCAACACATGATGATTCATCGAGGAGAAAATTGTGAGGATATTGCATACTATAGATCCCGTGCCTGTGTTTATCACAGATATGTTCAATGTTTTGGCCCGAAGAACTGGGTCCAATTTCTATGGATAGATGTACAATACTTGGTGTTTTTCTTATTTTCTTAAATAGATTTTCTATTAAAAAATAATTTCCTTGTACTCTTCGTTCCTTCTTCTCTTCTAGATTTAATGTCTATTCTCATTGGCATGGTTTGGTGCTCTTGTAGTTCTTGGATATCGTGTTTACTTGGGTTATTTTTTCTAAGATGGAACATCTAACAATTATATGAAAATGTACTGTGTCAATTCACCATCCTTTTATGCAAACAAAAAATGGATTACACAGTTTCAAACCAACGTTCAATTCTATTCATAATGCAGATAGAACATAGTAATACCAATGTACATTCTTGCAGCAAAATCATTATTCTTGTTTCTAGACATGTAATTATTAAGTTTTAATGTAACAAACCATAATGCAAGAAGTTTAATACTTGATTTAATATGTTGCAGTCATGGAAGAATGTATCAAGAACACAGTTACACCCACACATTCCAATAAAATCTAATCTTCAAAAAAACATTTGTTGGCAATTAGTAGAAAATGAAGTTTAGTAGTTAAGTTAATATGTTACAGTCGTGGAAGAATGTATCAAGAAGATACTTACACGCACGGATTGCAATAAAATCTAATCTTCAACAATGCATTTGATGACAATTAGTAGAAAATGGTGGTTTTTCAACAATGGGGCTTCTTTGAAACCAATTCGCGCTTACGGAAACTACCTTCCGCCTTTCTATTTTCCCACTTTTTTATTCCTTGTAGTTTCTCTTCCTGGTTACTTAATCATTTTTTTTTCGAAAATGCCTTGCCGCCCAGCTTGACGGATTCATGCATTTCCAATGAGCGCTACCCCTTTCTTTAAATTGACCCTCTATTGTTTTGTGTCCTACAGCTAGCACCCAGAGTTCCGCGATATACAAATTGACATGTGGGCTTGCGTGCTAACCAGGTCAACATTGCACTTCTACTTTTTTGTGACCTCCAAACAGCATTCGGAGCTCCGCGATATACAAATTGACAGACGGGCTCCAGGGTTGGCGAGCTCAAGATTGTCTTTTTTCACGGATGGAAAAGTGCTAAAACGAGCCATGCCACATTTTCCCCATGGAATCTATATTAAAGAGAAAAGCATTTCCTCTATAGTTCTGTTTCCTACAAACAACACCCACAGTTCCGTACTATACAAATTGACAGTCGAACTTGCAGGTTGGTTGGCTAATAAAATGCCTCGCAGTTCGGCTATATGCAAACTGACAGATGAAGCATACAAGAAAGAACCAATTAAACTCGCAGATCATGTTCTTGGTCATTGTTTTTTGTTCCTGCCAACTTCGCAATTCTGTTTCGTTTCTCTTTTCCCTGAACTTTATCTTTTTCGTCACTTATTCATTTTTTTGAAAATGTATGGCTTCATGTGTGGGCATTGTTGCGGGTTCACACTTGCACTCATCCTATTTTATCGCGACACCGACTGACCTCTTCCTCATTCCATACCCAGAAACTTCTCTGACCGTGAATTCCCAGTAGGCGGGCTCTAGATTAGACTTATGTTGTTCCATGGCCTACGACTAGTACCGTCACTTCCACAATATATGAATTTGAAACTGGACTCAAATCATACCCTCTTCTATATTATGGTCCACCTATCATGCCCTCTTCCGTGGTATACATTTTTCACTGAAAACTTTGAAGAAATACAATTTAACCGTCGGGTCCTCGCATCTTTTGTGGAACTATTGTCACCCCATTTTGAAGTCCGTATGTCCGCTTTCCATACTTCGCCATTTCTTTGAATTTCTTTGAGGGATATTTGGTTTGGCGGGTTGAAGAAATATTCAGTTCCTAGTCGTTGTTTCCTGTGCCCGCACCCCTTTCCAATTAGCAATTGTCAATTATATATAAGATCTTATTTCTAGGAATACAATTAGCAATTTCCCTATTCCATACTTAGCCACTTTGCCAAAATTCCGCAAATATACAAATCGGCCGCTAAACTGCCCCATCATCATCTCTTCCTTTTTACACATTTTGCACTCAAAAATTTCGACTTTTCCGGAATTCCGCAAATATACAAACCGTTGTTGAACTACCCCATCATCACCTCTTCTGTTTTACACATTTTGCACTCAAAAATTTCGATACATAAAATTTGACCGTGCAACACTCACCTATCTTTAGTATCCCCGTAACCCTTTTTTGAATCTTGTCCAACCACTTTTCAGAGCTTTCCATTCTTTCCTTGCTCTCCGTCGTCTCCATCAGCTTTGCAATTGTCTAATAAAAGAATTGTATATGCATAAATTGTTTCTAAATATGGAATTATTGGCATTTAATTCTAACAGGTCATCATGCAAGAATCGTATAGATTGTCATTGATGGGTGAAAGGCTCGAGGAGATCTTTTATTGATGTGCATTAAACCAAGATTTATGGGGGGGTTATATTATCCCTTTCAAGTGTTGATTTAAAAATCATGAAATGTCGTTCGCACGTCGTGGCCTTCGCACGTTCACGAAACCTCCAATGATCCAAGTGGATATCAGTGTCCACCCACCTTTTCCAACTGGCTCAAAACAATTTTCTGGCAATTTTGGTAATTTACTATTTTTAGTAGTTTTCACTTCCGGAGCCATTTTGAGGCCCTAAACGCTGGTTTTTGGGAAAACATGTTTAAAATATGTTAGTTTCTTCCATATTGCACCGAAAATGAATCTCCTATATGATACCTTTCCAATGGGCTATCATGCACCTAAAACGAAGATCGTATGCAAAAGTTACGACCCTCGGAAGTTGATGTACTAACTTACCCAAACGGGGCCCACATGACTTTTGGTGCTTCATCTCCTAGGATTAGGTTTTTGGATGTCTAGGGTTTTTGGCATTCCTATTTATTGTAAAAATGCCTTCAAAGCTTCATTGTAATCATCTTCTTGCGAATGCGAGTAGCCATCACATCTCTTCTCAGAGATAAGTTGTCACCATTCTAGCGAGTCTTTCACTCTGTATTTTTACAGTCCCTGCACATTTATTTCATTAATAGAAATTGTGTATTACTGTATATCTTTGTTTACGGTTGCATCTATGATACATTTTTGTTATATTATTAAATATATGTGATATCTATATGCATTTCTTTATTATATCTCTGCTCTCATTTCGCCGTACCCGCCACCTTCACATTTCTAAATATGCAATAAATAAGATTTACTGCTAGCAGTTCATCATTAATCAATGAAAGGCTCGGGGAGATTTCCCATTCATAATCATTTAACCAAGATTTAGTGGAGACTTACATTATCGTCTCTAATTGTTCATTTAAACCATCATCTAGAGCAAACCAACATTCTCATAAACCTATGGCATCAACTCGACAACAGTTCTGTGGAGATATAGTGAACATCCTCGGGCCCGAGGACCAGAACTTCCCATGGTCGAGGGCATATTCTTATTACTCAACCTATGCCGCAGAGAACTAAGTAATTTGGACCTCCAGGATTGCTCATGCAAGCTGTGTCCCTGAAGTTTTTGACTGTAAGGACCTGGTCTCTTGGTGCGCTGATAAATTTATTTCAGAAAAAAGAATTATTCCATTGCAGGACCACTCTTTTGTTTCTTTTTCACCTCAGGTCTTCCGCCAGAAGCTAAAATTGTCGGAGCCAACATTGACATTTAGAGGAGAAGATTGGAAGAAGTTCCTAGCAAAGCATAATAATGGGTTGGACCTCTTGCCCCATTTTTTGGAAAACTTGCTTCTAGTTCCTAAAGATATTAGAAGCTTCCAGGTTAGTTCATTTAGAAATCCATTTCACTAAATTGCCTAGTTGTTTATAAGAATAACGGGACAGGAGTCCACAACCAATGTTTCACGAATGGCCCTTTATATTTTGTTTTTCACAGTCAAAGAACAAGCCATTTTTTATTTGGGTAGGTTAATTTCCCATGAAATATGTTCCCAATTGTCAAGCTTCAAAAGGGAAAAGAAATTTTATATGTCGTCCTATTTAGTTTTTGCAATAGTGCATTCCTGTCGGTTTCCACAACTGTCTCTGTCCAAGAATGTCAATTGTGAATTCCCCCCAGTAACATTATGGTACCAGGACTTGTGGAAGCACAAGGCTTCCCACTATTTCTATGAGGTTTTTAATGGCTTCATGTCTGTTTTCAAAAAAAAATTGTTAGGAGAAGATGCACCCCGCATATCTGAACAGGCAACCATTTTTTTGGACAAGAATGGGACACTCCAATATTTGGATAATTACACTATCATAAGAATTTTTGGCTGCATGGAACAACCTTCTCTCCTTCCATGTCACATTATGGAAAAAATGTTTGTTGCAGAAGTAGCACAGCAATACAGCTATTGGTTCCATCTTTTGCAAACAAAGAAAAAAAAATAGTTCATTCCTCTGCCTTGGAAAGTAGGGGAGTTTGTGTTGAAAAACATCAACAAAATTGATGAATTCGTAGCACATTCTAGCATCTCCAACCTGAAATATGCTGAAATCATAAGAGGGTTCGACCCCTATAATATTTTTCGACAACATTTACAAACACTTGGCCTTGACGATTGTGTTTTAAATAAACAACTGCCCAAAAATAGAGACAGTGGAGGCAACGGTCCTACCTCTAATGTCGACGATGTAGACACAGTGCAAAGCTGCACTAAATTGAACACACAACAGGGGAAAGGCCCCGGTGACGAGAGTGTTCAATCAACAAATAACACTCCAAAAAGTATGACATCTCGGAGCATCGCTCCAACGGTCCACCTCAGCAACAAAGAAACTCAGATTTCTTCAAATGGAGGAGGAGATAACAACCCTCCTCACTCTAAAATTTATAGTTCTCACAAGCTTCTAGTAGAGAAGAAGAGAAAAAAAAATGTGGGGCAGGCAGAAGAGCCGAAAATTCAGAGTGAGAACATGGAACTTGACATTGATCTAGATAACATGATATGCTTCCTTGATCAACCCAAAGATGCCATCCACCATAGCCGTCCAATGGACATATCCATTACCGAAAATTTTGACAAAGATGAATCCTTCATGTTCCATAACATTGTTTTTGATAGCCAGTCCAAAAAAATGACAATTGAAAAAAAAAATCTTCAAAATAAGAAAGGCAAATCTCGTTCAGAGGTTCACCTTGCCAACATGCAGCCATCCCAAATCTGTCAACTTCACACTGCGAGTGGAGAAGCACTTCATGATTCCATTGGACGCAGCGAGACCGAGAATGCCAGACTGAAGGACTGAGTCAAGGAATTGGAAGATGCTTTCATTCTTATGCCATTACTTCTCGATCCTTTGGCAATAGCCATGTCTGCCACCACTGGAGCCAACGTAAAAGCATCCTCCACACTGCTCGCATCCTGTAAAGGATATGTGGAGAATAATATCAAAAACAAAATGGAACTGGTTACCCAGGCATGGAAAAGATCACAAACCATCACTTCCCTTGGAACCAAGGAACATAATTTGCTCAAACATTTGTAGGCTGAGTTAAAAGATGAAGAAAAATTATTTTTAAAAACAGTCATTCCTTTTGGCATCGTTGTCAACAATATGATAGAAACAAAAAGAAGAGAACAAGATCTTCCATCCAAAAACTAGATCGGTTAATTGAATGCATGTTGGAAAGAAAAAGTGAAGAACCTGCATCTCATTGTTCAGTCATGTGAACAAGCCATATCGAAGAAAGATAAATTATTCACAATGCTGTCAAATATAGACTTAGCCAAGAAAACCAACGAATTCCAAGACCCCGACTTAATCACAAACTCCTTGCCCTTAACTAGAAAAGAGTTCGATAAACAGGTTGCTATGTTTAAGGCCTCGTCTATGGAAAAGTTTTACAGCATCCTTAAATTTGATCAAGCTCACGTCTGGCTAGTCAAATATTCAATACAGAATGAGGAAATTCATCAGGCTCTCTGTAATCTTTCTATCGACTTCCAGGAATTAGAAAACGATATTTTCAACATAAAAATCCGGAATGAGATCAACGTCGCCCCAATGAGAAGCTACATTGAAGAATGGTGTGAAACACAATTGAAGCAGGTCGACGACGAAAGACATCAGGGAGTTGCCAAGATTCCAGCAGTCGTCGACGACATCATTGAAACCGCAGTCGTCAGGGGCATCAATGAAATGGAAGCCGCAACAAAATAGCCAAAGGCCTCATATGTACCCTCACTATAAGTCTATTGATCGCATCCTGCTTTGTTTATCAACCCAGTTATTCCACTTTCTTAAATATAGATGTGTAGGCAAACACTTATACCTTTCCATTTACTTTTTTTGCAGGTATTGCACTCTATCTTCTTTCTACAATCATGTTTCTTGTACATATTTCTCTAATGGTCCGCGGGAGTCCCAATCTCAGTCTACATGAAAAACGCATTGAAATTCTGATTTATATGTAATCATTTACTTTTACCCCATGTTCTGTCATTTACTTTTACCCCATGTTTTGTCATTTATATGTTGCACACAACATTTCCGTGATATACAGTTTGCACTTAACACTTCAATCATTTCCAATTCGTTAGTTGGCAAGGACTGGGCTACCACTTAGACTTATTATTATTAATCATTGTTTGGTAAAATATATCTTTAAATAATCTCTCTTTTTGAAATTATTAACTCCTACTTATTATATATGATCAAATTTATGATTATTATTATTATTAGTCATTGAAAAATAGGTTTATCTTTAAATAAATGGTTTAATTCTAAAGTTGTTAGAGCTGATTGGATATGAAGACATACCTATTTTAAACCAAAATTTGATATATTTATATATAACACTATTTTAAACCAAAAATTAATATATTTAGATGTAAAATTATTAGCATCACACCAAACATAGTTTTGTATGTAAAAATAATGTATACTCTCCGATTTTCTTAACGCTTGTGCCAAGGAGTGACCGAAACCAACATAGTTATGTCGTAATCTATGTCCAGTTTGGTATCTACTATTTTTAAGATTCGGAAACTTTGTCGTATCTATTCAAACATTTGAATTCAAAGTTTTGACAGGCGTGTACATCTTAGGAAGGCTGTGTTGTCTTCAAGGATCTTTTGAGCAGACTGCTGTCCAAGCTCCGTGAAGAGTCTTACCTCCATTCGTATTATCTAAAAGGATGGATCTTATAGATGAAAAACATTACAACTGAATCAAGAAACCAAACAGAAATTCTAAATTTATTGTTTGCAGTTTGATTGTCGTGAGACAACCAAGCAATCAAGATGTGTGCAGCATGAAAGTAATTTGCCTATTGATTATTAGTTTCAAATACATTTGTTATTAAATGTATCTCCAAGAGAATCAAAGCAAAATAAAAATATTTAAATATTACACTTGCAAACTCATTACAACAAATTGTATGCCAAAATATTTTAAAAGTGCTACACTTGCAAACTCATTACAGCAAATTGTATGCCAAAAATATTTAATTTATAAAATTTAAAAAAATGCTTTTGAAATTTTCACATGATGAATTCCTCGTCCCATTAGAATAAAAACTTAATAGCATAAAGATTCAACGTTACAGTTTTCCAAAAACGACATTTCAAATGTAAATGTGCATTATATTAGCACAATCATATTATAAAAAGTAATTAATATAGGTGGATAGGTGCTTAGTTTTTGAAGATTGGATCTGTTCATTTCCAGGTGTACTGTTCAGTTGGAAATTTCTAGAGGATGTTATAGCTACTGTAAAGAGGAAAGGGTAGTTGGAGGAAAGGGATAATTGGTCATAATCTGAATATAGCAAAGAGAGTTAATTTTTCATGTTAGATGTAGGGGCTTTTTTTAATGAGATTTTAATTTTGATAATCCGGGATATAGGTAAGAGGGTTAGCTTTTCATGCAAGATGTAGGGGTTTTAAGAGCTTTTTAATTAAAGATTTTAATTTTGAGTTAGTGAATAAAAACTAAATAAAATTGTTTTTAATTTTCAAAAACTGAAAAAAAAAAATCCAATTAGGTGTTTTTTAATTATAGGTGAGTGCATAGAAACTAAATACAATGCAGTTTGTAGATGAATTAATTTCATTTTGTTTCTATACATGTTTAATATAAAAAAAAAATGCAATTCCTTAGTAAATGAGATTTTGGTTTTTTTATTTATCAGGTACGGAACAAAAAGTAAATGCCATTGGGGTTTTTTCATTTCTCGACTGAACAAAAAGTTAATTCAAATGGCAAGTTAGGTTTGGGTTTTTTTTAATATTAAAGACTGAACAGAAATCAAATGCATGGGCGGATTACTCATTTTAATTCTGAGAGACTGCACAAGAAGTAAAAAAATCTTATGGATATGTATTAAGGCTTTGCCCCCTGAACCTTTATCCTATGTCTTATAAAAAGTTTTTAAGGCTAATTGATCGTGAACCAAGGCTTGAAACCCACACAAAACTTATCTTTAATATGACTATGAATATATGTATCGTCAAAGTTAGCACGATAAAGAGCCATTGATGTTTTCAACCAGGACAGATAACCTCCCCAAGGATCTTTTATCGGTTATATAAAAGGTTTTGATCAGCAAAGATAGTGTCACGAAATTCAATATAGGCTAGAATTAATGATTATATCAATATTCTCAAAACAAATTTTCATTATGTGGGTGTCGATTAAATAGTACTTTCCATTCTAGCGCTCTGAAATGACTACTCTGCAAATCGGCTGCATGAACTGAACGAGCCGCCGAGCAACCCACCGCCTGCTACTGTCTGGCACAAACAACACTCCGGTCTGATCTGTCAGAATGAATTCGGAAGAGGGGGGGCAACCCCCCTCATACAACAAAGTTACGACCAACGATAGAATGGGAACAAGAGCCAAAAGGGCCTCATTTGAGCCATCGTTGCAGCTACGCGATCATCTCCTTGCCAGAGAGCAAGGACTCAGGAAAGAAATGGATGTGGAAGCAGGAACATCCCATCCAAAAGCATCTTGTGGTTGGGAGCCCGACAAATGCATTCCGTAATCGGATAAACCACCGACATATCTCATAAGCTCAACAAGAGTGGGTGAACACACACAGTTCATGCGAGAGCATGCCCTCATAGGAAAGTTTCTGGGACTGTGGTTGTCTGAACGTGACCTAAACCGATGGATAAAACATTGTTGGAACCCTAAGGGGGACTACAAGGTTCAACTCAGCTCAAAGGGTTTTTTCACAATCATCCTATACAACCTAGAAGATAAGGACAAAGTCTTTGAGAATGGGTCATACTTCTACAACTCGGCAGGGCTATTCTTACACTTTTGGATGAAGAGATTCAGCCCATACAATGAGGACTTCACAATGTCTCCAGTCTGGATCCGATTATACTCCTTGCCGCAAGAGTTCTGGCTAGAGGAAATCCTTATGGGAATCGGGAACACAGTGGGGCACTATGTCAAAACATTGGAAGCCACAAAGCAGAGGAAATACACTTCATACGCCTGAATCTACATATATATGAACATCTCTAAGGCTCTCCTGGGATCTGTAACGCTGGAATATCAAGACGAGGACTGGCAACAGACGTTGGACTACGAACATATCCCTTTCTGCTGCAGGAAATGCCATGAACATGGCCACCTCTTCAGAGACTGTCCTCTGAATATTCAAGCATCCATGGTTAGCGATACCAAGCAGAAAGATGGTTTCACCACTATCATAGGCAGGAAAAAAAACCCTCTGAGAAAGAAGAATCCATATCCACGACCCAAGATCTTGACAAAAAACTCTTCTGAGATTCTGAATCAGCTACCAGCAGACGAAGAAATCCAAGATCCGCACAAAGAAAAACAACAGGAGAAAGGAAAGAACCAAGCCACACCTTCCTCTGGCCCAAATCGCGAGATCAACCCAGAAGAGAGGGGAGGCGTATATGGAGACACCTTGATGTAGTTGGATGATCGGGATCTCGTCGGCATCGACCTAGAAAAACTTGAGGAAGCTCTCAATCAAAAGGATCTGCAAGCCCTCGCTGAAGAACAGCTTCGAAAGGTACATAAAGTCTTTCTTGACTCCATAGCAGGATCCACAACAATACTAGGTATATCCACAGACCCAAGCTCAAACTCAAAGAGAGTATCGCGGGAGAACAAGAGAAGGGGACGAAAATCAGCCGAGCAACTCATCAAGGAGGCAGGCAATCACATGCTCAATTTGGGGCAGATCCAAAATCTCTCGGAAGGATACCTCCACCCAACACCATAATCATTATGATGAGGATCATCACCTGAAACATTAGGGGAATCAATGGTCGATCTAAACAAAGGATCCTCCAAGATTGCATCGGAGTAGAAATCCAGATATCCTACTATTACAAGAAACAAAATGTGCTGGTACATAGGCAGAAACCATCTTCCAGTGCATCTAGAGGGGTTGTGAGTTCATACTCACAGACTCCAAAGGGGCTTCAGGGGGACTGGCCATTCTCTAGAACCCCAACAACATCACTTTAAGAAGACCTTTTTCGACCATAGGCACACTCACTGCCCACTTCGAGATCACGGGATCGACTCAAGAGGGCGATATTACAAACGTCTATGGATCCCAAAGCCAGCAGGAAAAAGACAAACTCGTGAAGCGGTTAACCCACATCAAAACATTGTTGAACACACCCAACTGGATCTTAGGGGGCGACTTCAATATGATTATGTTGCTAAAAGAGAAAATAGGAGGAAACAAACAACTGGAGCCAGACAGTGGTAAGTTCAAAACCATCATAGATCAATTAAAGCTAGTAGACATTGAAAATCACAATGGCACATTCACCTGGTCAAACCGTAGATCAAGGCACCAACATGTTGCTTGTCGCCTCGATCATGTCCTTCTAGCAAAAGAATTAATAGAAGTAGACCCAAATATGGAAAGTTACATTCTCCCAAAATCAGGATTGGATCACTGGCCAGTGGCCTTCTGCCTAGAAACTGAGGCAATGCCCAAGTACAAACCCTTTCGGTTTGAGAAATTTTGGCTTTCACACCCTAACTTTCATCAGCTTGCAAAATCCTGGTGGGCTCAAGCATAAATAGATCATGTTACATGCATGTACAAATTCCAGCAACGCCACAAAAACTTCAAGCAATCACTAAATCTTTGGAACAAACATACCTTTGGAAATATATTCCAAAGCATGCATGATCAGAATCTGGACCAGGGGTCAAAATTTAGCCTAAAAATAAAAGTGCTCGGAATTGCTTCAAAATGGACTTGTACGTAGGCCTCGTCCTCACAAACCCAACTCACTTCGAATGGGTTCAAACAAACATTGGATGAGTGAGATATCGCGTTCTGTTCGATTTTCCAAACAGGCAAAAAAAATTGTTGACTGTACAGTCCGTACAACTGACGTGGCAGGTGATGTGTCAGTGCTGACGTGGAAAGTGTTGATTTGACAAATGAGTGTTTGTATCATTTTCTGACACGTGGCATCATTTTGGCAAATGGTATGGTGCCACGTGGCCGAGGTGTGGGCTGCCATGTGGCACCTTTGTATATGGTGTAGTTTAAAAGTTTAGTGGAGTCTGTGGGGGTCGAAACCCAGACCTCCCATGCATGCTATGCTTTTGCAATGGGTGGGATACCACTAGCCCACATGGTGGTTATTACCATAGAATGCACCCACATTTATTTAAACTGTATCATGTTGCATTTTGGCGCGGGTCCATATGACCCAACCCTCGGTTATATGCGCCTTATCCATATGACCCTTTGCCACACAATGTTGCATGGGGTTTAAACCATTCAAACGGTTACTTCAACATCCACCACTTGTCAAGTCCACATTGATTCTTGGAACGAGGCCCTTTATTAGCGTTGGGACGTGGCCATATGCTCCCCCATGTGCCCAACAACTCTACGATTTGGGGGCTTAGTTCACTAACTATTCGAAAATTTTGTGTGTTTCACTAGAACGACGTGTGTGCTAGGTTTAGGCATGGGAAACACCCAGAAGCCAGGTTACTCACACAGGAGTGTGTTTTGGCGAACCAGAGACAACAAGCTTGAAGGAAGAAAATGGCAGGAGGCCTATCTTCTTAATTTTTTGGCCAAATGAGGTGCCGAAAAAGCCGAGCTAGGGGTTTTTGGATGTTCTGAATCCATTGGCACAACTTTTAAAGGCATTTGGAGACTTCTATTGTAGGTTTTTCTATATTGAAGTTTCAGAGAGCTCTAGAGAGCTTAGGGCCACCATTGAAGGAGGCCATGCTCAGATGAGCCCAAGTCCATTTTCAGTGATTGAATAGTCAGTCTTGTCTAATTGAGATGCTATGAACTCATTGGGACATGTTTCAGAGACGTTTGAGGACTTTTACAGGTGTTTTTTCCACAAGGAAGCTCAGGGAAGCTCAAGGCCACGAATAGAAGAGGTCATGCCCAGATGAGCCAAGGTCTGTTTTCAGAGATCTAATAGTCGTTTTTGAGGTTTTTATGTATTCTAAACCCAATGGTACAGTCAGTAAATCCTTTGGAGTTAAGAAGCATCTTGTAAAATAATATTTGACAAACGAATCCCAGAGAGCCTAGTCCATTGATGGAGGCTCAAAGAGATATAGCCCAATTGGGGGTGAACTCCTTTATCATGTTGTTATTGTTATGAGTTGCTAGTTATATTTTGCTTCAATTTATATTTTCTGTTGTATTTTTTAAACAACATATTTAACCTTTCAAATACCTCACACATAAACACCTAAAAGAAGCATAAAATTGACACATAATTTCTCTTGCACAACTAAGACATTGAGCAAGGTCCTGAAGTTTATTTTAATGGAGTAGAGGATGCTTGCATAGAAAAACAAGTCAGCCCCTTATTTTCAGATCAGGTGGTATTAGAGCATAGTTTTTCTCATGTGATTGCTATTGATAGCTAGAGATTTAGTTGTTGGTATTATTGTGCAAGTTTTGTGTTGAAGTTTGATATCTTGCAAGGATGGAGGAAGCTTCAAACAATGAAAGTTTGCATACATCTTCATTATCTAAGTTCTTTGACAAAGAGATGTTCAAGGTGTTTGTAACCATGAAAGATATGGTGCAAGAGATGTGGGAAGATGGGAAGGAGAGCATTGTCCTTCAAGAGAAGTTGATGGTCATGAAGGAGGAGAAGCACCAGCTTCTTGAAAAGTTGCATGAGATGGAGACTCAGCTCCATGAGGCAAAGGAAACCCTTACCAAGTACATGCATGAACATGAGGTATATAATTCTAGTTTTTCTTCAAATTCCTCTCAAGATGAATACTTTGGTGTTTTTTAAAATCATACAAGAGGAATAGGGTCCAAGTTATTGTTAAAAATGGGCTATGAAGGTAGAGGGTTAGGCAAGCATGCACAAGGCATTGTTGAGCCTATTGTTGTTGAGGAGAGGCCCTAGTATTGGGGTCTTGGATATGAACAGAAAGATGGAGCATATTTCAAAGTTGAGGAGACAAGGGAAATAGTTCCAAGAACAACTTTTGTTGCAAGTTCAATCCCTCAAGCATGCAAAGTGTGTGTTCAAGATGAATGCAAATGTGTGAAACAAGAGAGTTGTGACAGCCATGAGGACAAGACAATTTTTGTTGGTCTTCAAAAGAGAGCTAGTAACTATTTAAATTCACCTCCTCAAGAAGGTGATAAAGGTGAATGTTCAAGAAATTTTGTTGCAAGTTCTATCCCTCAAGCATGCAAAGTGTGTGTTCAAGATGATTGCAAATGTGTGAAACCAGAGAGTTGTGACAGCCATGAGGACAAGAACATTGTTGTTGGTCTTCAAAGGAGAGATGAAAACTCTTCAAATTCACCTTCTCAAGAAGGTGATAAAGGTGAATGTTCAAGGTATATGTATGCTTGTAATTCGGTTGCTTTTGATTATGTTGAGCATGGTAAATTTTCATGTCAAAATGGAAGAAAAATTCCATGTACATATTGTGGTTTAGATAACCATCATGTTTCAAAATGTTGGAAAAGATTGACCACATTCAGGAAACTTTCCAAGCAAAGGCAACTTGAAAAGAAGATGCAAAAGATTTTCACTCACTGCCAGAAGAGGGGTCATCTCATTGACCAATGTTGGACATTGCATCCAACCACTCATTCACAGCACAAGAAGCAGATGGATAAAGACACTGACAATAATGGAAGAGGAGATTCCATCATTGATGTGAGTAAGGATGATTCACAAGAAGAAGATTTTCAGCAGAAAAAGTCACCATTGAATTGGCTTGGTAAGAAATGGTTAGATTTCTTGAACAAGTAAGGCTTGCATTTCTCTATTTGTAGATGCACTTTTCAGCCTTATGTATGCATTTATGTTGAAAGTATGACAAGTTGCAGCAATTTATCACAACTTGTATGATGTAAGATCGCATGTGAATGCAATTCTATTGAAGGCATTCTTGTTGTTGCACAACTTCACCAAGAGGATGTAAAAGATGGGTATTATACTCACTATTTTCACCCATATAGCTTTTCATTTAAGCTCTTATGTATCCACATGTTTTTGGGTTTATGTACTTATGTTTGTACTTGAAGGAGAGTTGAAGAGCTATGCACATGCATGTGATTTTGTATGTGTAAACAATGAACTTTGTGATAGTTAATTATGAGTGACTCATGATTGTGACATGGTTGTGTATCATGAATGTCGACTTTGGGAAGTTGATATGTTTCAAATGGGTCTCGACTTGTGTCGATGTTGTCTTGAAGACTATGTTGTGTCGATCATGTTTTTTTCCGACTTATGTTTAGTCGATGGTGTTTGTAGGATTGAAAGTCGATTTTGAGTACACCAAGATGCAGGAAAATTCCATGTACTTTGATGAAGTACAAGATGCGATAGTTATTTCTTGAAGAGAAAAAGAGTTGGTTGGCATCATTTTCATTCTTGTATAAAATTTATTTTCAAGATTGATGGTTTTCTTGGATTGTGACAAGATGTCGCAGGAAAGTATTTTGCAGCCATTGTAGAGTGGATTGTGTTGACGCCAAAGAGTTCACACGAGGGACTTGATTCTCAGTGGGAAGGTTGATATCTTCCCAAGAACAAAGAGAACAGTGGGTCAGCAACAGCCAGAGAACAATGGTTGAGGGACATAGCAAGTTGTATTGCAAGGCATGTCAAGGTACCTAGGTGATTGCCAAAAAGACTTTTCGAGTAGAATCAGTTGATAGAACTTGGAAGCAGAAGATTATTAAAGCTCAGGCAGATAATCATTAGCTTTTGTGGGTCCAAAATCCTTTCAGTGGGAAGGTGTGATCAGAATTTGGACCGGGGGTCAAAATTTAGCCCAAATATCAAAGTGTTTGAAATCACTTCAAAACAGACAGGTATGTAGGTCTCGCCCTCATGAACCCAACACACTTAGAATAGGTTCAAACAGACATTAGATGAGTGATATATCGCGTTATGTTCGATTTGCCAAACAAACGAAAAAAATTGTTGACTGTACAATCCATACAACCGACGTAGTAGGGCCGTACAGTTGATGTGGCAGGTGACATATCAGTGCTGACGTGGAAAGTGTTGATTTGAAAAATGTGTGGTCGTATCATTTTCTGACACGTGGCATCATTTTGGCAAATGGTATGGTGCCACGTGGCACCTTTGTATATGGTGTAGTTTAAAAGTTTAGTGGAGTCTGTGGGGGACGAACCCCGAACCTCCCATGCATGCTATGATTTTGCAATGGGTTGGCTACCACTAGCCCACATGGTGGTTATTACCATAGAATGCGCCCACATTTATTTAAACTATATTGTGTTGCATTTTGGCGCGGGTCTGGGCTGGGGCTTAACCCCAACCCTTGGTTATATGTGCCTTATCCATGTGACCCTTTTCCACACAATTTTATGTCGGGTTTAAACCATTAAAACGGTTACTTCAACATCCGCCACTTGTCAAGTCCACATTGATTCTTGGAACGAGGCCCTTTTTTAGAACTAGGACGTGGCCATATGCCCCCCCATGCACCGAACACCTCCGCCATTTGGGGGCTTAGTTCGCTAATTATTCGACAATTTCACGCATTTCACGAGAACGGTGCGTGTGCTAGGTTTAGGCATGGGAAACACTCAAAATCCATGTTACTCACACAGGAGTGCATTTTGGCGAACCAAAGACAACAAGCTTGAAGGAGGAAAATGGCAGGAGGCCTATCTTCTTCATATTTTGGCCAAATGAGGTGCCGAAAAAGCCCAGCTAAGGGTTTTTGGATGTTCTGAAACCATTGGCACAGTTTTCAAAGGAATTTGGAGACTTCTATTGTAGTTTTTTCTACATTGAAGTTTTAGAGAGCTCGAGGGAGCTTAGGACCACCATTGAAGGAGGCCATGCTCAGATGAGCCCAAGTCCATTTTCAGTGACTGAATAGTCATTATTGACTAATTGAGATACTCTAAAATCATTGGGATAGGTTTCAGAGGCATTTGAGGAATTTTACAAATGTTTTTTCCACAAGGAAGCTCAGGGAAGCTCAAGACCACTAGTAGAAGAGGTCATGCCCAAATGAGACAAGGTCTGTTTTCAGAGATCTAATAGTCATTTTTGGGGTTTTTATGTATTTTGAACCCAATGATATAGTCAGTAAATCCATTGGAGTTGAGAAGCATCTTGTAAAATAATCTTTGACAAACTAATCCCAGAGAGCCTAGTCCATTGATGGAGGCTCAAGGAGATATAGCCCAATTGGGGGTGAACTCCTTTATCATGTTGTTATTGTTGTGAGTTGTTGGTTATATTTTGCTGCCATTTATATTTGTTGTTTTATTCTTTAAACAACATATTTAACCTTTCAAATACCTCACACATAAACACCTAAAAGAAGCATAAAATTGACACATAATTTCTCTTGCACAACTAAGACATTGATCAATGTTCTGAAGTTTATTTTAATGGAGTAGAGGGTGCTTGCATAGCAAAACAAGTCAGCCCCCTATTTTCATATCAATGCAATACATAGAAAACAAACTAAAAAGATACAAAAAGATTTCATTTCAGGAACTCGAACCACTGATCTAATGGAAGAGGAGGAGAAGCTCCAAGCGCAGCTAGAAGAGAGGAAAAAACAAGAGGAAATTTTGTGGAGACGGAAATCTAGGGTCCAATGGCCTAAAGAGGGGGAAAAGAACAAAAATTTCTTCCACAGAGCTATGGTGCATCGCCGATACATAAACAAAATAACTCATTTAGAGGATGCCCAGGGATATCCAATAAAAGAACACACCGAAATCGAGGAAGAGCTCAACAATTGTTACGTAGATCTACTAACGGAAACCAGTGAGGATAGAACGGTAGCAATACGACAGTTAACGAATCACATACCCTCTTTGGTGACTCCAGAAAAAAATGCAGCACTGTTGAGACCCATCACTCAAGAAGAAGTGGACCAGGCAGTGAAAGAAATGCCCTTAGGAAAGGTCCCTAGCCTGGATGGCTTCACCACTGACTTCTTCCATCACTGCTAGGATTTAATTAGGAAAGAGGTATGGCAGATAGTTGAGGAATCTAGCACCTCAGGCCAAGTCCTCTCTGCTCTCAACACTACCTTTCTCACCCTAATTCCAAAAGAGGAGCGAGTCACTCATCCAAAAAGGTTCAGACCAATTTCCCTCTGCAACTTCATCTACAAAATCATTACAAAGGTGATTGCAAAGTGCCTTAATCCAATTCTTCCTTTCGTCATATCCAAGGAATAAGCAGGCTATGTAGATGGGAGACAAATCATGGAAAACGTCATACTGGCTCATAAGGTCATCCACTCCCTCAAGACAACCAAAATACCGGGTATGCTCATCAAACTAGATCTCTCAAAATATTTTGACAGAGTCAGCTGGCAATACCTCCGCTCCATTTTAGAATCCTTTGTCTTTGATCAACAATGGGTAAACTGGATCTTAAACCTCACCTCCTCAGCCTTATTCTCCATTCTCGTCAATAGGGTGCCTTCCCAACTATTCTCCCCTTCTAGAGGCATCAGACAGGGTGACCCCATTTCACGTTTTATGTTTGTGCTCATGGCGGAAGGCCTGGGGCGTTACATCAAGACAATGATCCTGGAAGGCTCCCTCAAGGGCTTACTCATGCACAACATCCATTCGACACCCTCCCATAGTCAATTTGTTGATGACACCCTCCTCATGAACACCCCAACCACAGGAGAGGCCAACCAACTCAACTCCATCCTCTCTGATTTTGTAAAGGCCTCAGGCATGACTCTCAACCTAGACAAATCCAAACTCTACTTCTTCAACACTCCGATAGCGATCCAAATTCATATCGCTAGACTCCTAGGTATACCCAAGACCTCCCTTCCATCCAACTACCTAGGCATTCCTCTAACCGGCGCGTCGGCAAGATCCATTTCCTGGGACAATCTGCTTCTTTCCATTTCCAATAGGCTGAATAACTAGACCTTTAGGCCCCTCAACATTGTAGCCAGACTAGTCCTTCTCAAATCGGTTTTGCAAACCTTGCCTACTTACCTTTTCACAGACTTGGCAGACCCAAAGTAGGTCATCAGAGAAATCAAAAACCTTAAACGCAACTTCCTTTGGCATGGGCACCAACCCAACAAGAAATGGGCGCTAGTAGGATGGGACAAGCTCTATATGCCCAAAAGTATGGGAGGGCTCAGAATTTGTGATCCAGAAAACTCAACCAAGTTATGGGTGCCAAAATGTGGTGGAGATGGCTAAAGACCCCAATATCATTATGGGCGCAAATCTGGAAACAAAAGAATGCTCCACTCACGCAAGAAAACCATCTCATTCGACACAATGACCAAATACACAGATCCAATTTTTGGAACACAACCTAGAAAAACAGAGACTTAGTGCAAAATCATGCCTTTTGGGAGATACGAGATGGAGGAAGTGCATTGTTCTGGCAGGACTTGTGGCAACAACACAAACCTTTAAGTGACCTGGAAGAACTCAACCCCCTTAGATAGACACGGAACCAAGCCACATTTCTAAGGGTGAAAGATCTTTGGAAAACTGTAGATCGAAGACTGTCATGGCATCAATGGAAAACATCTAATCAGGAGCTACTGGTCCCATAGGAATTAAACCTACAGGCCTAGCAACACTATGCAAGTCACAGGAAAATCCCCAAATAAGAAGGACCAAACATTCTCAGATGGGGGCACTCCACCAATGGTAACTTCTCAGTCAAAGAGGCCTATTATCTATAGGGAAACTATCAGAATCATGATAGGGGGAACATATGGAACAAGGTATGGAGCCCCTCACTCTGGCCTAAAGTGTCCACCTTTTTATGCCTTATAGTGCACAACCATGTCCTAACCTGGAATAACCTCAGGAAAAGAGATTTCATATGACCCTCAATTTACTCCTTATGCCAACAACAAGAGGAAACGAACGAGAATCTCTTCAACAACTATCCCTTCACTCAATGGATTTGGGATCAAGGAGCTCAAGTAATGTGCAGTTCAAATAGAGACAGGAGTATCATCAACGACACAATATAAAATTGGGATTCACTCTCCTACAAAAATCCTATTCTGGCACACATTTGGAAACTCCTCCCGTGATTCACTCTATGGAAAATTTGGAAGCAAATAAACAAAAGAATCTTTCACTCCAAGGCCTCCACACCAGCGCTAACTTGGGAGAAAAATTTCACGCTCATCAAAGAAACTATCATAAGAAAACCATGGAAACTAGACCTAAAATGCAATCTGGAGGAGCAATTCATACTTCAAAGCTGGAAGACTAACCTGACTAATCAATTTGCGGTAAATTCACCCAAACGCCATCGCAACAGCCCGAACACCTGGTCCCCTCCTCCAATGGGATTCATAATTTCAACTTTGATGGGGCATCCAAAGGGAATTCGGGACCTGTGGGATATGGAGCCACACTCATAAACTCTAATGGTGGGATCCTATGCCTAGTAGCAGGATAATTGGGGGAAAGCAAAAACAATGTGGCAGAGCTCACTGGCCTTTTACAAGATCTCCAAGCAGAAATTGATAACCACTTCCACAAGCTTATCCTGGAGGGGGACTCACAAATTGTCATTCAGCTAATCACCAAGATTCTCCATGGGGAAATCCTGATGAAAATTTCACCCAGTTGGAGACTCTCAGGGATGCTAGAGGGATTCGAGGCCCTTCTCAGAACCAACCTCAACATCGTACCCTCCCATGTGAAAAGAGAAGCAAATAGGGTAGCGGATTGCCTAACAAATGAAGGGGTAGCAATGGAGAGGGAACACATCTACTAGGAGGCACACATCTCTGAAAGCTCAGATATCTCAAACCGATGTCAAGCTCTTGCCAACAAGGATTTACTAACCCCAGATGGGGTGCCATGTCAAGCAAATTGGCCACGTGGTGGAGATATTGGCAAGGCCTTAAATACAGGCCACCGACGCCCATCTCCTCACCATTAAGATGGGAGCAAGTCTGAGCATCCAAGCCCATGGGAAGAGGCCTCTCATGCGTGTGAAGAGGACGGACGCACAGGGCACTAGGGGGATAGACTTAATGGCTAATCCTGTCACGGTCACCCTCATGTTTATTAGGGGTTCTAGATGGAATACAATGCATTTTGAATTCAATCAGCCAAAGTCTGAAATTTCTGAGCGTTGTTGTAGAGCTAGCCACCAAGTTGATGTGTTGGTTATAGTTATGATCATCCTCATGCCGAGAGTAAGAGGCTGGCCTCACAGAGGCGCAACATGGTATGCATTTGATGCTTGCAGGAAGAGACAACAAAAATTTGAGAGGGCATTGTCCATAGCTTGGACGTAGAGATCCCGTAAGACTAGAAATTCTAGGATGCCTCCCATGGCCTATGTGGAAGAGATTTCTCTAGAAGAACCCATCCAAGTTCCTCCAAAACATCTCCTCTTCATTGTTCCTGATAATTGGAATCTGCCAACCTGTTTTTTAGAAGAATCTAAGCCACGGGCCACAGAGACGTCGCACAGTCACAAGGAAGGCGACCCAGCAGAGGAACCCACCACTTGCTATGTCGAAGAAGAAATCTTGGATGGTGTGGAAGTGACGACGACTTCAGTAGCAAGTCTAATTTGGCCTTTCCCTGAGGTCCAAGTGATGTAACCTTCAACTATGATACCATATGTAATGTACCCCAAATTTTCCAAAATAAAAACAATTTTGCTAGGGAACATTAAGAATCCTTGACTCTTCAACATCTGGTCAAAACACATTTTTGTTTCCTTTATTGTAAGAAGAGTAGATTTATCGTCACTACTGGATTTGAAAACTTATGTTTATTTTATACTTAGTACAATTGCGACTAGGGATATCATAGCCCTTAGAATATCTTTGTTTTCTGTGTTGAATTATGCTATACAAAAAGTCACAGTACGCAACAAACTAAAGACTATTGACTTTCCTATAGTCTACCCATAACCATTAGTACTTATCCATATTGACATACATTCATATAGTTTACTAAGCAAATATCATATAGATTCCATAGTGATGACACTATCCATGTCAATAGGTATATATAAATAGTTTTTCACATAACCTATCATAATCTTAACTCTATCTATATCAACATACTTGTGCATATATTGTTTACCATAATATACAACACTATATAATATATGGATACTATATGCCACACTATCCATAGCATAAATATATTATTTAACATATATAACAATAAACCTATCCATAGTATTGCATAATGTTTAATGTACATGATACTATCGCGACAAGACTTTAGCCCAACAATATAGCTATCGTTTAACACACAGGACTACTACAAGATTAACATATCGCTAGCATCATCCCCAACAATACCTGTCGTTAATCATAAGGTTTAACAAGTTGGGAACCATACGAAGCAGGGATGATTTTAAGGATAGAAATTTATATTAAAATGTAGAAACATGGGCTAATCTTACTACTCCTTAATATGCAAAATATAAAATGTTTGGCGATAGTTTTGTAAAAATATTCAAATTTATAAGGATTTTATATACTTTCTATAAAATTTTGGCGATTTTTAAGGTAAAATAATTTTATTTTATCATAATTGGGTGAATCATTTTTAGAAAAAATGTAAATCGGTGAGTCGTTTTTTGGGAAAACCATGGAAAATTAGCCCATTTGCGAAATTTAGCCCCTAAAATCATCTATGATACAAAGTGTTCCCTTATTTTGGAGTGGTGAGCATATACCGTTACACACATATAGGTTGTAACCCTAACTGGCTAGAAACATGACCTAGCAATAAATTGGTTTGAAAATTATTTAATGGAGGATGTCATTCCAACATTTAACCCTTGGCTAAACCCTTAATGGAGACCTGAACTGTACCTCCCGAAATTGACACTTCGGCCACCGTGTCCAATGTAAACCTGCCATCTCCATGGTTTCACATGGCAAGGGTACTGACGTGTACCCACTACATTACTCCTCTAACGAGACCCAAGGTAATGCTCATTGTAACGATTATCTCTGCATGAAAATGCTACACTTTTCTCATTGTAACAATTGTCTCTGCACAAAATTTCCTTTTCTCTGCAAGCTAACCTTGCCCCTTCTTTGCATGGTCGGCGACAATGGAAGCTATGATCTAGTAAACCACAATGGGAGAAGGAAACACATTTCTAGTTCCTCTTCTGTGTAAGGTAAGCAAGACTTCACTACTCCAGTACTCTATAACTCATGAATAACACTTTTTTTGGCAATGTATTAGCATTTTGCCTCCGTAAATGTTTCCTCCCAGGGCTCTTCTGGGTTTTAAATTTCTCAAGACTTGGGTTAGAGTATTTCCCAGGTTGGTTGATGCTCTTCTAATATTCATGGCTTACATTTCTCTTGTGGTCACAAACGTTTTAACAGTTATATGTTGGTATTCTTTCACAATTTCCTATATCCATCGTTATAGCAATGTTAACCCTACCATTTACCCATAACTATTTCATTTGTTCTCTGTGGGAAAATCCCATAAATATATACCCTATGAGAGATATATTAACACTATGAAATTCGTAAGTAAGTTCTGGAATTTATGTTAGCATTCTTTGGACAATTGTAATGGGTACTCTACGAAAGCATAAATGTATAGTTTTCTTTTTATTCCTTGTAGAGTTATGCTCTGTGTGTTTGTGTTCCCACCGTGGAAAACTCGTATTTTTAACTCTAAGCGAATAAATGCATATAGAATAATCCCTCTATGGGATTCATTGATGCGGTTTGTGTAATTTCGTTGCCACTCTGTATAAACTCATATATACATTCGCATAAAAGTATGGCAAAAATAACCCTTATGTTCATAAGGTTGCACTTTGTGCTTCCTAATATGTATCAGTAAATTTTAACCCTCTGTTCGTAGATTTCACTTTGTATTTATATAGAATAATTATATGTGTATATATAAATCCCTGACCCTCTGTTCGTGATTTACATTTTGGTGTTTTTGTTAACCCTCTGTCTCATAATTTACTTTCTGTATATTTATGAAGAAAAGATATATATATATATATATATATATATACCTTGTAACATTGACCCTCTGTTCATAAAATTTTCCTCTGTGTTTTATATAGAAATTCGTAATTTAATTCTGTATTATACATAGAAAATAATTAGATATTACTCGTACTATGTCTATGTCCTTTGAAATTAAATTTGATTTGCCTCTGTAGAAAATCGTTATTACGTTGCATGTATAAATACCAATCCTTCGGTAACTCATAAATCAATTCTCTATGTATGTGAATTTTTATTTACCCATATGGGGAATTCATAAATGCGCCCTATGATATTATCCGTCTTAATTCTTTTTACGTTCTGTGTAATTTATACAGAATTATGTAAATCGTAACTTACGCTTGTATATACAAAAGAATTATTTTTACCCTTAGTGGGGATTCACATTTGTGCTATGTGTATTTACGTTATCATTGTATAATTCATAACTTGTGTAATTACTTTATCACTGTATAATTCACAACTTGTGTATACAAAAGCATTAATCTCAATTACATTAATTAATGATGGGTCCCTGTTTCGTTTTGCGAGGGTACCCATCAGTTGATTTTGGGTCCACTCCTCCCCCTTTGGATCATGGACAGATTGTCGCACAAGCTCCAGTGGTGAACTGATTCTATGGAGAACTCAAGCTAAGTATTATCTCGTCTTGTTTTGTTATTTTCTTTCCATTAACTACTTAGCATAGTTTACTAAACCTATCATTTTCTCTCCTTTGCAGGTTAAAACAGTGAGAAAAGTGGATCAAGGAAAGACTTCCCACTCAAAAAGGTATTCAATTTCTGATCTTGTTGTTTAAGAAATTCTTCTTAGATTATATCTACAAGTGGTAATGTACTCCATTGTAATAATTTGAACCATGATCACATGGACACACAAATTGTTTTGTAATTATTTTCAATTGAATATACAGATTGCATGAAACCATTTTGAACAAGGTTCAGTTAATGTAACAACTACTTTTCCATACATTTGTAGACTACTGAATTATCTATTTTATGTGGTTATTGATAATATAAATAATATGTAAGCATATAACAAGACTCTTATTCGTTTCATCTATTCCTTATGGTACTTGTACATATCTAAAATAGCCATTCAATGTATATTTAATTCAATAGTTAATAAGAACATAGTAGCAGTTCTATCTTTTCTTTATGCATGAACACATATACATAAGTATACATGGACATTCATAACCATGTTTAATGATCACTAGGAATATACCATAGTTCTATCCTTTCTTGTTGTATGAATACATAGTTGTGTACATACAGTCATTTATATATATGCATAATCCTACTTAATGATTATTAGGAACATACAAGAGTTCTTTCATTTATTTATATATGATTACATATATGTGTATATATGGTTATCTATATATGTATAACCCTATTTCCTGAGTAAGTAGAACATACAATAGTTCTACTATTTATGCCAAGTGAGAACATATATATGTATATAAAATCATCACATAAACCATCTCATTCCCAACAAATAATAATCAACATAATATTAACAAGAATGCAAGTAAGGGTACATATCTGAAAATATGATGTTGGGACACAAATGGAACAACCACGTTCCACCCAACCGTAGAGCATAACAACCAAGTTTACTTTCCCTGTTCACCCTCTAGCCTAACCATGAGTCCATAAGGGCAAACTGAAATGATCCTCCTTTGTTACAATCACCTTCCACAGATCAGAAATTCCTTTGCCTCACACTAACAGTGTTCTCAACAACAAGTAGTTTCCTTTCTCCAACATACTAAGCAACGTCCTTCCTCCTCCATATGTTGTATGTATATGCATCTTGTTCCTAGGTCTTTCCTTCCCTCATTGGGAAATTCACAGCTTTACAAATCCCTGATTTTTAGGGGCTGCTAGTGGTTAAATCCCTCATTTTCCACTTGTAAAAATCAACCTTGAGGCAACTCAAATTTGTTCCCCACTCATGGATTCATGGTCAACTATTTTTAACTTGGTTGTTCCATTTGTCTCCCATCATTTAATTTATAAAAAGGTTTGTCTTTCACATGTGTCACAATCAAAGAAGTTAGTTGGGCAAGTCAAATCTTTACACAATAGTCATAAATAATTAATCACAATAATCAAATTCCAAATTCAGATTTCCCATAAATGGCAAATAATTTACAAATCCGAATTTGCCGAAAACAAAAATTTATTCCTAAGCACACTTAGACATTAATATTCTAATATTTTTGGGGATATTACATCCTGGAAATACTGGTGGAAGATGTCAAAACCAAAGTACCATCCAGTCAAGTTGTCAAATAACTGACAAATCAAAGATTCAATGTCGTTACTGTAAACAATATGGACATTATGCATATGAGTGAAGAAAGAGACAGTACAATGAGAACAAGCAAAGTCAATATTAGTCACACAACGCAAATAACCAAAATCTCCCTATGTTTATGGTGTGCATTGTAGAAATGTCTATAGTATCACTAGTGGAATAAAATATTTCTCAAGAAATTCCATGTGACATATGGTACTTAGATTCAAGCTACAGTAACCACATGACAGGAAACATAGAACTGTTTTCTAGTTTGGTTGAGTCAGTCCAAACGAAGATTACACTTGGAACAAATATCCAAGTCATTGTCTTAGGAAAACACAGTATAAACATTTTAACCAGACAAGGAGAACAAAAATTTAGCTCTAATGTATATTATATTTATGGTCTAAAGAATAATCTCATGAGTACAGGGAAATCGTTACAAAAAGGATACATAATCCACATGGAAGATAATCACTGTGTGATCATGGATAAATTCCCAAGAAATCTACTTATTGCAAAAAACGAATGACAAGTAACATGATGTTCCCATTGACATTGAAGCCAACCAAGAAGAAGAATACAATGAAAATTGTTGCTAAAATAAAAAGTGTGCAATTAGACATTGGATTTATAGCAGAAAATGTGTGCGGTTCTAATGAATAAAATAGTGTGCGCAATATCAAGGAAGGAAAAAATGGTGCAGAGATGAAGGCGACATTCCAATCTGAAACACAGGATGATTCCTCGCTATGGAATTTCATATTTGAACATTTGAACTTTGGAGATATGAATATTCTACACACAAAGGATATGGTAAAAGTCTTACCATTGATTGAAAAACTAGAAAGGATATGTGAAGGCTGCATATTTGGCAAGAAACACAAAGAATCATTTCCAGTTGGTAAGACTTACAAAGAAAAATCTCCACTGTAAATAGTACACTCAGACATTTGTGGACCAATGAAAACTCCATCTATAGGAGGCAGTACTTATTTTCTAACATTCATTGATGATTTCTGAAGAAAGACATGGACTTATTTCCTAAAGCATGAATATGACGCATTGGGTTGTTTTCAATAGTTTAAACCACTTGCAGAGAAGTAGACTGGTTATTTCATCAAGTGTCTAAGAACGAACAGAGGAGGAGAATACATTTCAAGATAATTTCATAATTTTTGTAAAGTTCACGACATCTATAGGAAATTTACCACGCGATACACACCACAACGGAATGGTGTCGCAGAGAGAAAGAACGGAACCATCATGGAAATGGCACACGGTATGTTGACAACCAAACATTTGTCAAATGAGTATTGGGTTGACGTAGAAGAAATTTCAATATACATCTTGAATAGATTTTCTACAAAGAGTGTGAAGAATAGAGTTCCTTAGGAACCCTAGACAAGTTCAAAGCAAAATGTGGCGCACTTAAAAGTTTTTGGTTGCATCGCATATGCACATGTACCAGATGAACTAAGAAGGAAGCTAGATAACAAAGAAAATAAATGTATATTTGTTGGTTATTCTGAAGAAGCAAAAGGATACAAGCTGTATGACCCCGTTGCAAGAAAATTCATAATCAACCATGATGTTCAATTCGTGGAGAATGAAGCATGGGATGGAAGCATAGTAAAGACATTAAAAATTATTGATGTGATCAAGCATGATGATACAAAATATGAAATGGTTCAAACACCATGCATATATAAATGTGTAGTCCCATCTACATCTGGCACTACAACGCAAATTACCACGGAAAATACTCCAGTAAGAAGAGTAGGTGCACAATCTACACCTAGAGTGCAACAAACACCAACAACAAGTCCAAGAAGTTCTACATCTCCAGATCCAACTTTATCAATTATGTTACCAAGAAAGACAAGAAGTATTCACAACATCTATAATGAAGACAGAACAAATTCATTTTTAGTTTTTTATCTGTTTTCAAAAATAGATGATCCATTAACCTTTGAAGGAGTTGCCAAAGATGATGTGTGGGCACAAGCCATGGATGAAGAAATCATATGCATAAAGAATAATCAAAAATGGAATTTGGTTGATGTACCTGCAGAGAAGGATGTTATAAGTGTCAAGTGGATTTATAAAACCAAGAAAGATGCAAAAGGAAATGTACAGAAGTACAAGGAAAGGTTAGTTGCAAGAGGCTTTACACAACAAATTGGAATTGATTTCAATGAAACATTTGCACCAGTTGCACTCATGGACACAATCACAACCATGTTAATTATTTTCACGCAGTACAAATGACCAGTTTATCATATGGATGTAAAGTCAACATTCTTGAATGGAAACTTAGAAGAAGTATATGTGGAACAACCACAACATTATGAGGTTCCACAACAAGAAAACAAAGTAGACATATTGAAGAAAACACTATATGGATTAAATCAAGCTCCAAGAGCTTGGTACAATCTCATAGATTCCTATCTCACACAGAATGGATTTCAAAGAAGTGAAAATGAGCCAACACTATACATTAAATCAAATCAACAAGGTAATGTGTTAATTGTTTGTTTATATGTGGATGATTTGATATTTACAGGTGATTTTGGCATAGAAGAATTCAAGACAGTCATGAAGGATGAATTTGAAATCACTTATTTGGGGCTTATGAGATATTTTCTGGGAATAGAAGTGCACCGATCCAAAACTAGCATATTTATCTCACAGTCCAAGTATGCGCATGAAATGTTGAAAAGATTCAATATGGTGAATTCAAAAGAAGCACCAACACCTCTCATAACATTATTGAAGCTAAGAATGGAATATAAAGGGTCCAAGGTGGATCCCACACTGCTTAAAAGACTGGTAGGTAGTCTTATCTATCTAACAACGACAATACCAGACATTATGTATGGAGTGAGTCTAATTTCAAGGTTCATGGAAACACCAAAATAATCACATTGGAAGGCAGGAAAGAGGATATTGAGATATGTGAATGGAAAAAAAGATTTTGGCATTAAGTACTCCACTTCAAAAGATTTCAGACTCATTGGATACACTGACAGTGATTGTGGAGGCAGCATTGATGACAGGAAAAGTACCTATGGGTACACATCTTATTTTGGAATAGGTATGGTATCATGGGCATCAAGTAAGAAACCCATAATGACACTTTCTTAGGCAGAAGCAGAGTACATTGTAGCTACAATAGCAACTTGTCAATCAATATGGATTAGAAGGATGTTAAAATATTTGTTGCAGGAACAACAGGAACCAACAAAAGTATTATGTGACAACAATTCATCCATCATGTTATCAAAGAACCATGCCTTTCATAAGAAAACCAAGCACATTGATACAAGATATCATTTTATCAGATAATTGGTGAAGAGTAAAGAGATTTGTTTAGAGTTTTGCAAGTCAAAAGAACAAATTGCAGACATTTTCACAAAGGATTTAGAAAAAGATGCATTTCAACACTTGTGAAGTAATCTGGGAGTCCACGCAGTAAGAGATGAGTGACACTAAAATGAAAAATCAATTTTTGATGTAATTTTCTTTTGTAATCCCACCTACTTATAATTAAGGGGGGGTGTTGGAAATTGTATTTACAAGTCCATGAGATATTTATGTCACCACTGATTTCTCTGTCATTCAATCTGTTAGTAGAAAAATTGTCAGACAGAAATTCTGACAGTATGCAAGTACAAAGTCACATGTTTACTCAAAAGTCAGTCGGTCAATGATGAAGTTACAAATAGAGCCGATCTCTATCTTCTTGAGTTCAGGTAAGTGGTTGAAGAGTCAATCAAATTAATGGTAGTGTTAAATGTTAGGTCAGTCTTAGCTTCTGCAGGAAGTTTCAGTCAGAGTCTATATAAGCTCGAGTCGTTTAGTTAGTGGTATGACTAACCATGTAGAGTAGAAAAGAGAGGTAGAGAAGAAAATATGAAAACCAACAACAGTTGACGAGTGTAAGAAGGCTGAGTTTGTAAATTCAGCAGAAGAATTCATTGTATTTTGTATTCGCGCACAACGTTGAAGTTTATTAATATCAAGCTTTTTGTGTATTGACAAGTTTCTGTCTTATTTCTAAGATTATGTGATAAGCACATCAATCTGTTATTCCACATTTATAAATCATTTCATCAATTGTGTGTATTCACAATGTGTGGTTTTGAGAACTCTGTCGCGTAATCTGTTTGGTGCGCAGTATTTTAAACTGCGTTGCACATAGTAGACTACATGCACCATCGAATCCCAAGAAATAATGTATACATCACCAAACTTCCAACACCCATATAAAGGAACAACCATCCACCAGAAAGCATGGGTAATTAGCTACTGCAACCGTCAGTTTAATAGTAAGCTCCTTCATGTACATGTTTCATTCAACCTATTGATGAACTTCTGTGAATGTATAACTTCACCTTCTAAAGTCTAAAATCAATAACATGATCCATCCCTAGTGTTAAATAACTCTAACTTAGAGGCTACTATAATATACCAACAAGTTATCCAAATCTTCATCAATACACCACAAATTGGTAAGCATGTCTATCGAGACATTAAAATTAGACATCTATTTTAATGACATTTTTATATCCAAATGGAGACAAACAACACCAGACAATTAACTCTTCTTTTAAAGTAGTTAATCTGAATTCTCGTGAAAGCCTTCTGGTAATATTAGACATCAATTTTAATGCCATTTTTATATCAAATTGGAGACAACCAAGACAAGACAATTAGACTCTTCTTTTAAGGGAGAGAATCTTGTGGAATACGTAGAAAAATAAAATAATCATCCTATTACATTCCAAGTAGTGATAAAAAGATATCTCATACGAAGTGTAGACAAAAATAAGATAATTATAGCAGTCTCGATCCCCCCTTTCTTTGTTTATCGGGGAATTGGACTTCGCGACTTCGTGATGTCAAAGGTCGATCACTGGGCTCTCGAATCCCCAAGACCCGATGACCAGTCAATGCTGACCTTCTCTTTCCTCTATTGGAAATTTTCCTATCGTGATTTTGGTACTCGTAATACCAAGCAACTCGTCTTATTGACTCTCGATGCCCGATACGTCGAAACTCTAACACACACACGTGTGAGTTGACCTTTCCACTTCCTGTCACTTCTATCGGGGTTTCAGACTTCACGGGATTGCGAGTCCTGATGTCAATGTCTCGGCACTTCCCACTGTGAAACCCCAATGACTTATGCCACATGTCTTCCACTCTGACTCTTGTGATCCCACACAGCTCTCCCGTTGGGATATCGCGCTTCGCGATTTCAAGATGTAAAAGGGTCTGGTCTCTGAATTCTTTGATGCTCCAAACCCTGACCTCTTTGTATCTTCTGACACGTGCCCCAATTGATGGACGGTTCTGAGTCCATTAGAATATCGTGGATCGCGATATCGCAATTTCTGTGGAAATACTTTGGAGACTTGACTCACGAAACCCCGATCCACGATGTGCATGTAGATCCAATGGCCCTAGCCAACTTGGATCAATGCTCTATCTGTCCTGAGCTTAAACCTTCGAGAATGCACCACTGTATCTCCCCTGCACATCCACAATATCTAACGACTCATAGAGATTCGCGGATTCTCCTCAGAGAATACTGACAGCCCGTTCCTTCTAAATGACTTCTGCAAAAGGATCAAGTGTTATTTTCCATGGAACTCGTTCTCCCTTTTGCAAACTTGCGACGCTCCCCTCGAACTTCAAATCACAACTTGTTCTCGTTATTCTTCAACAAACTCAAGGCCTATCCTTCCTGAGCTTTTCCCACAGCTTTAAGTCTTTAGAAAGAAAACTCCTTTGCACACACTCCTTGTGGCAACCCTTCAATGACGTCTAAGTGTTGAAGCCACTCGACTCTGCGCACACCCGTAGTAGCAATATTTCAATGCTTTGCTCAGGTTCGCAACCCTGAACTTCACTCATCCTGCGCACTCTTTGCACGGCTCCTGTGCCCAACTACACTTCTAGGATGAATGAGAGAAAAAGTTATCTCTAACTGAACCCTCTGTCAACGCACTCCTTGCAGACAAATTCGACTGCACTCCTTGCAGGAATACTCTAGCTCAGATAGAGAAACAATTGAAACTCATTCCTTCTTCCTCTCAGACTTCAATTCAACCATGAAATCAGATACATAACATATAAAAGAAAATGTATAACAGGAAGCAAACATTCATGAGCATGTCAACAATCAATACACAGAGAACAGACACGAAACCATGGATTTGAATCAACCTCTTCTATTAATTCAAGATCTATACATGGATGTTCTTCTACAGCTCTCTGCTATTCTCCTGTGCTCTCCCTGCTTCAACTATTCCTCCATTATGTTACAATGTACAATGAGGGTGTCTATATCCATTTTTCCCTCCTGCTTCCTAAAACTGTCTAGTCTAGAATTAATTTCTATCTAACTACATTAACTATCTTAAATGTCATCTATCTACTAAAGGACGAGATTTATCCTCTCAAGGTCCATTTACAATATACAAAGTGCGCTTCATCTTAATGGTTCATTTAAGATCACGCAACAACTTCCAAGGCAATTTCCAAATTTGTGCTGGCTTATCCAACTATCTTCTGCTTCCGCGCTGGCTCGTTTGACGTGTTGGCGATGCTCCTGCATCAGATCAAAAATCAATCTCACTAACCAGAATCATGGTGAGAAAATAATAAAGTTATAAACCACCACATCAATTATTTAATGGAGTAAGAGAATCAAATTTCTTTAAAACTCCTACGTCAACTTAATTTCATGGCGTAGAAGTGAACTAATTACATAATCAATCAACATTAAATTAAATTTCAAGAGTAAACCAATTCTAAATCATGCAAGCACCCACATCATGATCAACGCAAGAGTAATCATCAACTTATACAAGGCGCAAAGGTAATCACCAAATCTATCTACAAGGTGCAAGTAATCTAACCGCAACCGATCATAAATTAACATCAATTTTTATCCATTATTCCATCCCAATGTATGATGATTTAAACATATACATTAATACCATAACACAAATTTCTTCCTTCCTTCTACCTCCAAGAGTAAGGGTAAATATATCTTAAGGAGTCTTAAATCCAGTAAGGTTTTAGTGTGAAGGCTACCTATGCCTCTAAAGAAGTTAAAATTTCTGAAGTCAAGAATTATTAAACTTGAGGATTTAATTTCAATTAAAATACCCAGGTTAAAAGGGTCTAAAATAACCTCTTGAATCGAGACTAAAATATTAAATTGTACAAGGGAAGGTTAGTATGCTAAAGGATTTCAAATTTGGGTGACGAGTTACTAATAAGTTGCAATTAACCTGGGCTAATCCATTCTCTAAAGGGGCCATGCACTTAAAATCAAGGGAGGATGGCTAACCTTGCAAAACTAAAACCTTAAAATACTTAACACACTACTACATATTGAAAAAATTGCGATGACTACTTGCGACAAAAGTACTCTTTCGTCGCAAAATTCAAGAGAAAAAGTTCAATTTTTCAATTTTGATCTTAATCCACCCCATATTTGTCGCTCTATCGATGAAACCAAACTTTCATATGTTTTGCGACGATAATCAAGATGGTGGACTATTGTCTCTATTTCGACAAAATTGTGTCTTCATCGCAAAAGGGACGCTCACTACTGATAGTTACACTTTTTGATACTATCCATATTGATCGTTATACATTTTAACAAAGTCTAAATTGATATAGTCAACATTCGTCGCAAGAGCAGCGAATTGACCATTATAATTGTTCCCGTCTTCGACAAAGTGACCTAAATATAACAATATTTGTTTGTTATATTTAGGTTACAGTCGTCACAATTGCGACGACCGTGACCTAAATTGGCCTATAAATATTTGACGATTTAAAGATGTTGCGACAATCTTGCTATAACAACAACGGTTTCGAAAGGGTATTTTTGTGCAGAAGTTGTGCAGAAGAATGTCGCAAAATATAGTTAGAGGTGGGGGAAAAAGTAAAGCAGGTGAAAAGGGTGATGGTAGATGTTATTTCCCTTGCAAAAAATGTTGTCTCATACATCCTGTAAGAATTTTAATAGCAACAGCTACAAAACAATGTAGGAAATATGGGCACATTGATGACGGATCGAATGAATATCGTCCCATGGTAATTAGCTATATATTCATTATCTGTTTTTATTTTGTCAATTTTATA
>ML788809.1:0-11946 GCA_009831015.1 Picea engelmannii
TTTCATGTATGGATCCAAAATGAAGCTCAGTCTTGTATTGGCTCTCTTCTCACTAATAATGGAAGAGAATATTCATCTAATGAATTTGAAAACTATCTATGCCAACATGGGATCAAACATCAAACCAAAGTTCCACACAATCCTCAACATAATGGTGTAGTTGAAATAATGAACGAGACTCTCCTGAACATGGTTTGTTTCATGATGTTTTTAATGTTTTGGGATGATGTAGTTATATGTGTATTTTATGTGAAAAACGAGTGTCCATATCATGCTCTTGAAAAAAAAATTATGTATGAAATGTCGTATGGACACATTCCTTCATTGAGGCATATCGAGGTCTTTGGTTCCACCCGTTATCCCTTAATTCCTAAGGAACAAAGAAATGATATTTATGCACGGATTTGGAATTTCATCTTCTTAGGATACTCAAATACCACCAAGGGATATCATCTTTATGATGAGGTAAGTAAAAAATTCATTCTTTCCAGAGATGTAATCTTTCTTAAATCCTCCAAAAATGAAAAAATTATTGAGAGGAAGCTTGATCATCTGGAAAAATTCACTCATGTAAAGATATATCATTAATTTGATGATGAGATCCCACATATTGAAGGTGGGATCCCTATCGTGGATCAATCTCTAGAATCTCCTTTTGAAGCACCATCTCCCCCTCATGAAGAAGTTTCAACCACTTCATCATAACCTAAAGTTCATTTGGATGATGTGATTGAGAGGATTGAAAGATTGAGTCTTGATGAGAATTAAACACCATATCAATCAGTTGAGCAACCTAGACCATCTCATAACGTCCATCAAAATCGCTCATAAAAACACTTGAAAGTGTTTATTGTGATGAGGTCAGAAAGATAGGAACCAGAAGTTCCTCAAGATAAGATGGAAGTGATGTAGATAATTAAAATTCAAGTGATGTAGATGAGATGGATGTTTCATATGATCATGATTTTAATTGAGATACTAACTTTGAACCAACTTCCTTTGAAGAAGTGATCCAGATTAATTTCAGAACGAAATGAAAGCAGAGATATTACAATGAAATACTCAAAAAAAATGCTAGAAATAGAGAGATACAGAAATGCATGATTTCTATTAATGAAAGAAATGTACAGAGACTGTAAAATTACAGAGTGCAAGACTCACTATAATGGTGGTAGCTTTATCTCTGAGAAGAGATGTGATGACTATGCTCATTTGCAAGAAGAAGGTAATTATAATGAGGCTTTGAAGGCCTTTTTATGATAAACATGAATGCCAAAACCCTAGACATCCAAAAACATAACCCTAGGAGATGAAGCGCCAAAATTTATGTGGGCCCCGTTGGGGTAAGTTAGTACATTAACTTCCTAGGGTCGTAACGTTTGCATACGATCTCTATTTTAGGCACATGATAGCCCGTTGGAAAGGTATTTTCAAGAAATATGCATTATGTCATCAAACTCTGACTCCATCTACAATTTGACTGTGGAAAGACAATAAAATATTGTTTAGAGCCCCAAAAACAGCCATGGAAGTACAAAAAGATGTAATGACATGAAAAATTCCAAAATAAGCTAGTTGGAATAGGTGGGCAGCCACCAATATCCATATGGATGTTGTGTAGGGCTTAAAGACAACCATGTAAGTACAGAACCCACAATTACAAAGAAATTTCCCCATTACAGAGAAAAGTGTTGAATTAAAAATTGTCCAGATGAGCCAGTTGGAAGTTGGAATAGGTGGGTGGTTACCGATATCCACCTGGATCAAACCTCCCCCCTTAAGAAGCAATGGTCTCCATTGCATTGAGTTCCCAAGGAAGAGGGGAAAGCATTTTATGAATTAGAATCTTGGTGAGTTGCGTGCCTTGTTGGAGAAGTTGCACTGCTTGGTCTGTTGAAGGCTGTTAAGAACCTGTTGTTGGCAGGGTTGAATCTATTCCACCAACCTGTTGTCTCTGGTCTTGACGAGGCATTGTGTAGGCACCATCGTAGGTGAATAAACAATTTCTGCAATCTTCTTCTGTTGGATAGAAGGTGTTGATGCTGCAGTGGTTGCAGGGGCCTTCTATTCATCCTTTGAACACACTATGAAAAGGATGAATTTTCCAGTATGAGAGATTACCTTGCGACATTGTTTTGGTGGAACAATAGTCAAAACTACATCTAGTATCATGTAGAGCTGACCCCCCAGAGTAATAATGGCACTATGGGGTCGAGACTCATAAGCAACATGATGTTTCCACATATATGGTTGGCCCAAAACAACATCGTAGACATCAAGAGGGGAAATATCACACACTACCTCATCCTTGAATGGATGGATGCCATAGGACAGGTGGCACTGTTGACTGACACGAAGATCTCGTCCATGGTGAAGCCATCTGATGTTGTATGGATGCGGGTGTGGTGTTATCAACAACCCCAATTGTTTGACAACCTCAACTGAGATGAGGTCTTCTAGTTGTCGTTATCAACAATGAAATGCAATGGGGTCCCCTTTACCCACATCCGTGAATGGAAGAGGTGCTCCCCCTCTTTAGGATCTACTGGTTCTTTTGGTTGAATTATTTCAGTCGTGAAAGTAGCAATGGGGTCTGCGTCGATGATCTATATTTTTTCAATATTTTCTAGATCATATTCCAAATCAGGGTTCAACTCCTTATCTTTGACCTCGGCCACCAATGACTATTTCGAGTGACATTCATCAGTGTTTTTCCAGGGGATTTTGTGGAAGTTGCACTTCCCAGTGTCACTCTTCGTCTTTCCCTTACCCTTCTTTTACTGTTTCTTGGAGTGGTTGTCTGGAGGCTGTTGGTTAGGGCCATATTTACCATGCTTTGGTTGTTGCAGATTTGTATACCCGAACTCCCATTTGTTCTGGTGCCTAAATTTCTGCTCGATTTTGACAACATATCGATAGGCCACTCCCAATGATGAGATGTTTAGGAAATCCATTTCGGTTTGGATGTACCTATGCAGATCCCCATGGTATTTTAGAACCAAATGTCACTCAGAGTATTTGATACCCAGCTTGGTGCGCAAGGTATGGAAATTATTTGTGAACTCTGAAACTATTTGGCTCTTTTCTTGCCACAGTGTGGTCCATCTCATGTATTGGTCTTCATAGTTATATACAAGGTAGTATTGTTCCTTGACCGCATCCACAAAAATATCCCAAGTGAGCTCGACCCCATATATTCCAGATTCCTCTGTGGAAATTTTCTCCCGGTAAGTTTCCCACCAATGTTTGACATGGGGGAGATCCTTGAGGAGTGTGAAGGTGATCTTTTCCCTTTCAGAAATATTGTGAACAAATAAATAACCTTCTATCAGATTCAACCATTGTTCTAAGGCATCCGCATCTATCTGACCTTCAAATATGGGAGTATAAAAATTAACTTGTACCTTGAAGGGAGAGGTTCCTCCAAAGTGGCCACTTGATGAAGATGTGCATGTCACTATTGGCAGGTGTTGAAGGATATGGGAAAAATTCCCCATCATTTCATCCCTATGTCACACGATAGCTTTCTCAAGCAGGTTAATATAATCTTTTTCTCCATTGTATTTATTTTTTGCCACCATAGAGGGTTTCTTGGGCGTGTGAGAGTGATTTTCCTTAAGAGAGACAAGCTCGAGACCCAGCTTGCTATACTTGAACCTTGTCGGGGAAATGCATTGAAAAATGATCAAGAGAAGCCTACTTTGATACCACTGATCCGAATTAATTTCGAAATGAAATGAAAGCAGAGATATTACAATGAAATACTCATAAAAAATTCTAGAAACTGATAGATATAGCAATACATGGTTTCTATTAATGAAAGAAATGTATAGAGACTGTAAAATTACAGAGTGTAAGACTCGTTAGAATGGTGGCATCTTTATCTCTAAAAAGAGATGTGACGACTACACTCATTCGCAAGAGGAAGGTGATTACAATGAGGCTTTGAAGGCCCTTTTATGATAAACATGAATTCCAAAACCCTAGACATCCAAAAACCTAACCCTAGGAGATGAAGCACCAAAAGTCATGTGGGACCCGTTGGGGTAAGTTAGTACATTAACTTCCTAGGGTCGTATCTTTTGAATACAATCTTCATTTTTAGGCGCGTGATAACCCGTTGGAAAGTTATTTTCGAGAACTATGCATTATTTCGTCAAACTCTGACTTCGTCTACATTTTAACTGTGGCAAGCCAAGAAAACATTGTTTAGAACCCCAAAATGGCCCTAGAAGTACAAAAAGATGTATTGACATGAAAACTTTCAAAATAAGCCAATTAGAATAGGTGGGCAGCCACCAATATCCACCTGGATGTTGTGTAGGGCTTAAAGATAGTCTTGTAAGTGTAGAACCCACAATTACAAAGAAATGTCCCCATTATAGATAAACATGTTGAACTAAAAATTGTCCAGATGAGCCAGTGGGAAGTTGGAACAGGTGGGTGGCCAACGATATCCACCTAGATCAGGAAGCCACTTCTTATGATGAGTGGAAATAATCCATGCAGAAGGAATATGATGCTCTCATCCAGAATGGGATGTGGAAGTTGGTTGATCCTCCATTTGAAACCAAACCAATCAGTTGTAAGTGGGTATTCAAGAACAAGTACAAATCATATGGCTCACTTGACAAGAAAAAAACAAGGCTTGTAGAAAAAGGATTTTTAGAGAAAGAAGGTATTGATTATGCGGAGACTTTTTCCCCCATGACAAAATGGGTTACCATCCATACTCTATTTTCCTTGGAGGCATGGAATGGATGGAAAATTCATCAAATAGATGTGAATATTTATTTCTTGAATGGAAACTTGAAAGAGAATATCTTCATGTCTTAGATGGAAAGTTTTGTTCGGAAGGTACAAGAATAAAAATTTTGTCATCTCATCAAATCATTATATAGCCTGAAACAAGCATCGCGAGCCTAGTATGAAAAGTTGATTGAGCATCTTATGGAATTGAATTTCAAGCACTTCAATCTTGACAATGCAACTTTGTTGGTCATGAAAGTTGGAAAAATTGTGGTGTATCTTGTAGTGTATGTAGATGATATGTTGAAAACAGGGAACAATGAAACTTATATTGCATCCATAAAGAAAGAGTTGAAGAAAGGAATTGATATGATAGATTTGAGACATCTTCACTACTATTTGGGAATTGACGTGATTCAAAATCCAAATTACATATTCATGTTCCAAAAGAAGTATGTTGGACAATTGTTGAACAAGTTCGACATGGTTGAGTGTAATCTTATCTCTACTCAAATGGAACATAATTTGAAACTCACATTAAAAGAAGGGAATGAATTTGAGGATGCAACCAAGTACAAACAACTTGTGGGAAGTCTTATATATCTTACTACCACCAGACTAAACATTTCAATTGTTGTTGGGATTCTTTCTAGGTTCATGCAAAAACCTTGTGAAGGACATCAGTATGCTACAAAAAGAGTTCTAAAATACTTGAAGGGAACTCAAGATTTTGGACTCAAGTACTCTAAGGTGGATGACTTCAACCCGATCGGATATTATGATTTAGAATTTGTTGGGGATAAAGAAAATGAAGTGTCAAATTCATGTTATCTCATGAGTCTTGAATCAACAGTTGTCTCTTGGATATCACACAAATAGTTAGTATCAATAGATTCCATAATAGAGGTAGAATATGCGACAGTTGTAGAAGTAACGAAGGAGATTGTGTGGCTCGGGAAAATACTTGAATATTTGTAGGAGAAACAAGTGAATTATGCTCCTCTTCTAGTTGACAATACTTCTACAATAAATTTGGCCAATAATCTCATATTCCATGATCAAACTAATCACATCAAAACGAAGTATCACATGATTCAATATCATGTAGAGGCCAATACTATTCACTTGAGACATTGTTCCACAAATGACAAAATTGCGGGAATCTTCACCAAAGCACTTGGAAGAGAAAATTTTGAAAAGTTCATAATGATGCTTGGAATCACAAACACCCCTTTCGGATTAAGGGGGGAATGTTGAACATGTAATCCTTGTGATTGTGTTACTCATGTAAATATCATTGTAAATATCACTTAGGAGAAATATGAGCAATCACAGGTTATAGAAATCCGAGTCACATGGAAGGTGAAGACCAACCATCACTCAAAGTTTTATTTGTAAATGTTTCATGTTAATGCAAATCATCAAGTGTGGAGTTACATTTTATTCCATACTTGGCCTGTCACAAACAACCAATTGCAATCCCATCTACGATATATCCCTCACCATGCCTATGAGGATGGAATGTTTGTTGGATTCAAAGCTTGGTTTTTTTGCTAATGTTCCTAGGCCAATGCCCAGGGACAAATTCAAGTGGATTGTGCTTCAATTGTCAACAAGAAAATATGTGTACTACTACCGCCTTCACAACTCATCTTTAGGAAGATTCAAACTAGGATCTTGAATTTCAATCCAAACCCAATGATCAATTACATATTGTGATAAATTAAATAATCTAAACAAAGATTATCCCTAAAACCGGATAGACAAGAAAATTAATTTGCATACTTACATGTCATGCAAAACTACATTAGAAGGGTAATGAAAGTTAACTTACTTGTTCTTGTTCCTAGATTTTGTTCTTATTCTTGAAATGAGAAACAAACTCAACTTACTTGATAAGGGATATCCATTATATTTTGAAGTAGTGGCATGGACTACAGTGCCTTTTAGCTTCACATTTGTCTATAAAATTCCTACATTGAAAAAGGCTATGTCCATGTTGTCCTAAATATTGTTACAAACCCAACATTTTTAATGACAAAAAATTTTGAATACTTTGTGACAAGTTGATGCGCTAAGGATCAAGAGAAAAACATTGGGATATGATGACTACTTAATTTTTCATTTTTGACCTAGTCACTTCACTTGATAGATTCAAGATTGAGCTCGAATAAGAATTGAAATACGAATATTGAACCTTTCTTCACTTCGACAAAGCTCAAAATTAATGTATAACAATAAAAATCTTGAGTAGCAATCCAAGTGCTATGTGAAACCATAGCATTTTCCAAGCTCGTAAATCAATTTTTTCAAGGTGATTGAAGCTTCAAATAGCTCTAGGCTCAACGCATTGAATTTGGAAAGAAGTGTCCAATGTCTAGAGGTGAACATAAAGTGTAAAATCCAATCACATTAAAAAAAAATCAAAATCAAATATAAATAATTTGAAAAAGAATCTTTTACAAAGCTTCGATTATAATTCACATTTAAACTCCATAAACTACAAACCAAACCATTAAGCAATCCAGGACCACTTCATTACAATATACATGCCTTCGTCGATCAAGGACCACCTCAATGCTCATTGCAATACACATGCCATCGTCAAGTATAATAATAATAATAGCCAATCAACTACCACCTCATTGCAATATACATGCAATATACATGCCTTGGTGAAGTGTAATAATTGAGCTAGATGCCTTAGTGAAGTATAATAATTGAGGTATTGCGGCCACGGTAGTATATAAAAGCCCTGACTACTGCTACTGTCCACACAGTTTGTTATACAGTAGATTATTTTGTTTCTTTCTGGGTGAAACTGAAAAGCCAAATGTCCAAGCCTCGTAATTGGCTATAAATCTGTCCAAACTCCTCTCGCTTCTCCACGCCTTTCTCTTACCAGACCCCAATTCGAAACTTGTGCATAGCACAGGTTCGTGCCCGTTCACAGCGATGTCAACTAAATCAGTGGACGTCCACGCCCAGAGCCATCTCAATGGGATTGTTGAAGAGCTCATGTCCAGGGGAGGTCAAATGCAGGCCAAGTATAATGAATATTCTGCCTCCCGACCACAAATGTCTGAGCTCTGCTTTTTCCAGGTGTATGAACCTTCAATCTCACTTACTCATATTCTGAAGCCTTAGAATCTAGGATATATATTTTATCAGCTTTCTAATTTCTTATTTTCTGGGCTGGATTTTCTAAGTTGCGCATTCTATCAGCTTTCTAAATTCTCATTTTCTTGTGCTGGATTTTCTAAATTGCGTAACACTTACTCGTATTCTGTAGATGGACCTTCAATTATGCCAAATCCGTCGCCTATACACAAAATAAGAGAGTTATGATCAACCCAACCACACCGTGATTGGATTTATTAAGTGGAAAGGTGTATATCTATTGGCAAGGGGCACAATTAATCACTTTTTAATCTAAAATTTTAATTTGATGGCTAACAATTAAGATGCTGGCATATTCTTAGTCGTCCTCTCAAATCAATGAATTGATTTACTCTTCATAACTTCCTTGTATTTTTGAATGCATCAACCTGTTTACTTTTTAACATTTACTTAATCATATTATTGAATGCATCAGTTAACCTGTTTACTTTTTAACATTTACATGATCATATTAAGAAATTACTGTAATACTATATGATTGTCACGTTTAAATGATTAACCTTTGGGATTACCAGGTTTGGATTTGTAGGAGCGTTTCGCGTTTAATTTCTGACTTTCCTCAACTATCCGCGTGTTCATTTTAATTTTCTGGCTGTGGGCACGTTTCATTTTCCAGTTGTCCACTCATTTCATATTGGATCGTCAAATTCCAATTGTCCATGCATTTCATCATTCCAGTTATAAGAAGAAGCTTTGGTATCGCCTTTCCGCATTCATCAGCCACGTTTTTGAGTGGCTGTGCTAGTTATATAGTTTTCTGACAACTATATCAGATCGTAAACCATGACGTACCAGCGATGGTCCTGACAAGCATGATGGAAATTGCCAAAGAACTTTCTTGTTTATATCTTCTGAGTAAAGCCACGCACGGTCATGACAAGCATGATTGAAATTGCCAAAGAATTTTCGAGATGCCCGTTTTCAGACCGCGCGTGCCTGATTTACTCAGAAGATATAAACAAGCTGGTTCTGTTTTCGACGGGCTTCAATGAAAAAGTCCGTAGCTGGAGGTATTATCTGGTCCACTCTTGTCATCGGCTGTTGGCCTGAAAAACGTTCAGCATACAGGTAATCAATTATCTCTTTGGCATGTAGAAGCTTTTCGTAGTAACAAATAACTTGTCTGCCCTATGCTTTTGTTACAGAGAGATTGCGGGGAAGTAGGTTACGGAAGTGCGAGCAATGATTTTAAGGCTTCTGGCTGCAATTTCTGAAGCTCTCGAGCTCCCATCTGATTACCTGAACATAATCTTTGGAGAACCCAATCACTGTACGTTTACAAATTACTATCCCACATGCCCAAACCAAGATCTTACCCTTGGTGTTTAGGTCATTCAGCGGCCTGCATGTAATAAAAAATGGAGAGTGCGTCGCCGTGCTTTCGTCGTCAATTTGGGAGTTCGATTGTGGGTAATTAGCAAGAGCAAAACAAATTCACGATATGTTTCCATGGTTTAAAAACTTGACAATCGTATTATTAATGCTATTCATTTGTCAGGCTGTCAACAATGGGAGATTCAGGAGTGCTTTCCATCTTAACGAATGGTTCCACTGCACGTATATCAATTCCCACGTTCTATAGCCCTTCATATGACGCCTCCTCAGTCCTGCAGCGTCCATGGTTGACGAAAAGCATCCAGCTCTGTATAAAGGATATAAGGTTGGGAACATTCTGGACCAACAAAATAAGAGGCAGATCCGTGTCAGATTATTTCAAGATCGAAAGTTAATGGGGATTGAAAGTTATTGCCATCGTTCTCATTACAGTCATCTTCTTCAATGGCCAAGTGTCCTTCCCACTTCCACTATTGATATGGACATCATGAACATTACGTGGCTTCATTTAACAACATCCGTTATGTAGGGGAGAGTGCTTTCACTTTTTGTAAATATACCGAATTAAATGGATTCTGGAATTATCTGGCGTCAGAATCCCTTGGTCGTGTGCATTTATATATATTTTCACATAAAATATATATATATTTTAATTATTTATATTATGAATAGAAAATTGGAAAATAAATTGGATATCAATTTCATCAAAAAGGAAATGAATAAATTAATAGAATGGACCATAAGCTTAATAAAAGAGCTTTGAATCTCATAATTTTTGGTATAGAAGAATAAGAAGAGAAAGATACCCTAGCAATAGTAAAAGAAGAATTAAATATAGCATACTCAGTCAAAGAATTAAATATAGCAAAAGAAGATTTAAATATAGCAATAGTCAAAGTAAGTTGTATTGACCATAACTAGCATAGCCAAGGTATCAAAGTAATTTTTAAATATGATTATGTAAATGTAAAAAAGTAAACACATAAACGGATGTATTTATAATAGCTAGGAAGTTAATGATTGAAATCATAGCCATTTATTTTGTGTGACTACTAAGAATATTCCAGCCATATTTAATCCTGTCCATAGAAAACTTATTAAGCACTAAACCCCTATTAAATCTGCCCATTGTCAATAGGTGTACGCCTTTCGGCGTAAATATAGCATACTCAGTAAAGCTTAAAAGGGTTGGGGGCAATAATTAGAAACCGAAAAGCTATTGTTAGGGATAGAGACCAGAAGGATAATAATAAATAAGAAAATAATTTGTAGCTTTCCATGGCACAAAGGTCCTATGATAAGTTGGATCTCAAGTGATATTGATATTATTTATCTAGTTGAAACTTGGGAGCATGAAGAGTCTAAGGTCCCTAAAATAAAAGGATTTGTCTTGTGGTCGGCATGGAACAAAAAGTCTCATTGTAGAGGGATAGGAGGCATAGCTTGTTATATTAGAAAGAGCATTTCTCCTCACATTCTACTTCATACGATCGACCCTCTCAATCAGTGCATTTGGATAGAAATTTCAAACACCAATACTAAGAAGATGTATATAGCAATTTGTTATTTTGCACCTATTAATTCTACTTTTTATAAGAAAAACAATCTATATAGCAATTGTCCCTATAATAATTTAGAACAAGATATTTATAGTTTGAAAAATGAAGGTAATATCCTCATGCTAGGAAACTTTAATGCTAGGACTCCAACTAAACAAACTACTCTTTTAAGTATTGATTCTATCCATAATCTTTTATGGCTAAATGATGACCTTGTTTTATCTAATAGCTACAAAAGAAGCTCTGAAGGCCTAATTGAGAATTTATTTGATACTGAGTTGGTCAAGCTGTATAGCTCTCAAGACCTAATAATTTGCCATGGAGTAATGAAGTGACCAAAATCCAACCACATGACTTGTATTCATGGGCTAATTAGTAGTGGCGTAGATCATGTGATATATGATATCCCTGTTTCCAACCAAGTAATAATTTTTTACCTTTTAAATGACCATGAACCCGACTCTGATCATAAACCTTTAACCCTAACTCTGAACTTTTCCATTCACAGGAGCGTCATTGAAGAGAATTTTGGTAATCAAAGGAAATTGTGCTTTGACAAAAGTAAAATTGACATTTTCTTAAAGGATTTAAATAGTAAATTAAATCTCCTAACTTATAAGGACAACATTGAAGAAATCTATCATAATTTTACAACTACCATTTCTACTTCTATTAACAAGTTCTCTTTCGAGATGTCTTGTAAAAAGAATAATAGAACGACCAACCCTTGGTATGATAAAAAATGTAAAATTGGTAGGAAAGTCATTAGGGATGCTTCTAATGAGTCCTTAAGACTCGATAAGATCAATACGTACAAATCCATAATTAAAAGAAGAAAAAGAAAGGTACTATATCAATAAAATGAAAGAGAAATTTTCACAACTATCTAAGTTGGATCCTAAGAAGTTCTAGAGCCAAATTCTAAACCACAATACTAAAGAAAATAATATGATTTCCTTAAGGGACTGGAATTCCTACCTTAAAAGTCTTTACGAGTTTCCTAATACCATGGACACCATTCCTATTGTCCCTACAGAGGATGAAGTTTTTTCTTTAGATGACATAGAGTTTGGGGTTAAGCGGCTTGCAAATGGGAAAGCTAAGGACATTGAAGGCTACCAAG
>ML788809.1:33351-49967 GCA_009831015.1 Picea engelmannii
CGTTGGCTGGGGCCGTGGATGTTTCCCCGTAGGGGTTTTACCACGTGAAAACATCGGTGTGTTGATCTTTGATCTGGTTATGTGAGTGGTTACTGAAGGTGTTCGTCCTCTGTTGGAATACCTGTGTTGTCGAACATGCATATCCCTACAGATCCTTCCTTATCTGACCCACCTTTACACGCCGAAGGTGAAACTTCCTCTCATTCCCAAAATTTTCAGCCCCATCACTTTCAACGTGACCTACGCCTTCCACGTGTGGATGTGACCAAATTTGATGGCTTGGATCCCACTGGCTAGGTAACTCAAATGGAACGTTATTTCTCTTTGTATGGCATTATGAATGATTTGTCCAAACTATGGTATGGTGTTCTCCATCTAGATAAAAAAACGTTGGCAATGGTGGCAATGGAGAAAAACTACCCGCCAAGGGTATGTTGCTTGAACACACTTTGTGGCAGAGATTTATGAATGCTTTGACACTGAAACCAACCATTTAGGTTGTTTGACAAAGTTGAAAAAATCTGGAATAATGGAAGACTTCATAGTTGTTTTTGAGCGACTGGCTTTTTGTACAGAGGGCATGTCTGATACCTTTTTCCAAGAATGTTTTATCAGTGGCCTCAAGGATGAGATTTGTTCCCATGTCCTAATGGCTCGGCCTCAGAGTTGGGTGGAGGATACTAAATGAGCTAAGGAATCAAAACAGGTTGTCTCTTCTCAAAACCGAAAACCCTCCTTTATTTCTTGCACTAAACTAGTAAATCCCACTCCTCCTTCTACTCCACTAAAGATCCAAAAATTGACCAGGGCCGAAATGGTTGAACTCCAACTCAAAGGCATTTGTTATAATTGTGATGACAAATATTTTCTAGGACACAAGTGTAAGGAACAGAATATTTTTATGGCCATCTTGGAGGATGTTTTGGAAGAGGATGTTGAGTCTCCCCTTGTGTCTATTTCACCTGAACCCACTGACATAACCCCTCCCTCAGATCCTCTTGAAGTAGAACTGGTCATTTCCCTAAATTCCCTCACTGGCTTCTCTGCTCCCCAAACCATCGAGCTAATTGGTTACATCAAGCATAGGAAGGTCATCATTCTTGTTGATAGTGGAAGCATCCATAATTTTATTCATCGCTGCATTTCCCAAGAAACTAATTGTTATATCCGTGCAGTCAATAATTTCCAAATCATGATTTCCAATGGTGAGTCCATGAAATGTGGAGGGTGTTGTGAAAATATGCGTCTCCAAATTGGTGACTACCACCTGAAATCTCATATGTTTGCTATCGACATGGGTGGTTGTGACATTGTGTTGGGTGCAGAATGGATAAGGACTTTGGGTCCCATTCTCATGGATTTTAAGGAATTAACCATGCAATTCGACCAGGAGGGCCAACAATATAATTTCCAAGGCATCACTGTTGGTTCCCCAGAGATCATTAGTTCCCATCACATGAAAAAGATGCTCAAAAAATGTCATTCTGGTGTTATTTCCCAACTCCATGCCATACAAGCAACTGAGACACCCTTGATGCCACATGACCTCCAATCCATTCTCTCTAAACATCAAGTGTTTTTTTCCACTCCCCAGGGACTCCCTCCTTCCCATGGTGTTCATGATCATTCCATTCCCCTTTTCCCCAGAAGCCTTCCTCCCAATATTTGTCCATATCGTCACCCATTTCCCCCAAAAAATGAAATTGAGAAAATGGTTCAATAACTTCTCAACGCGTGTGTTATCCACCCTAGTACAAGCCCCTACTCTTATATTGTCGTCATGGTCCTTAAGAAAGAAGGTTTTGACGCATATGTCCTGACTTTTGCGCCCTCAACAAACTCACCATTAAAGACAAATTTCTCATTCCTGTCATTGATGACCTATTGGATGAATTGAGTGGTGCCCAGTTCTTTACTAAACTTGATCTTCATTTTGGCTACCACTAGATCTGTATGAAAGAGGCCGAAATTCCTAAGACTGCCTTTATAACTCATGAAGGCCATTATGATTTTTTGGTCATGCCCTTTGTCTTGTGTAATGCTCCCTCTACTTTCCAAAGGCTCATGAATCATGTCTTTCATCCTTTTCTTCATCATTTTGTCTTAGTTTTCTTTGATGATATCCTCATCTATAGCAAAACCTGGACAGACCATCTTGCTCAGGTCGATCAAGTTCTTCATCTACTCTCTCAACACCAACTTTTCCTGAAACAATCTAAATGTGCTTTTGGTGCCTCGGAAGTCGAGTACTTGGGTCATCTTGTTGGCAAGGCCAGCGTCAGGGTGGATCCTAAAAAGATTGAAGCTATGCAAGATTGGCCTCACCAAAAGACTCTCAAAATCTTGTGTGGATTTCTGGGCTTAACGGATTATTATCGCAAGTTTGTTAATAATTATGGAAATATTGTGGCACCTCTCACTGAACTCCTTAAAAATAATTCTTTCACTTGGACTCCAGCACCTGCTCAGGATTTTCAAACCTTGAAGATGGCCATGTGCACCACTCCAGTCCTGACCCTTCCTGATTTTACAAAGACCTTTGTCCTAGAATGTGATGCTTCAGGGAAAGGAATTGGCATTGTCCTTATGCAAGAGGGTCGGCCTTTGGCCTTTACCATCAAACAACTATTTGAGAAAAATTTGGGAAAATGAATCTATGAAAATGAAATGTTGTCTATTCTCCATGTCGTTGATATTTCGCGCCCTTATCTCTTGGGGAAACACTTTCAAATTAAGACACATCATCAAAGCCTCAAGTACTTTTTGGAACAACGCATTTCCTCCCCCGAGCAACAAAAATGGGTGTCTAAGCTCTTTGGATATGATTATGAGATCATTTAAAAGAAATGAAAAGACAATGTGGTTGTTGATGCACTTTCCATAAAATATGAAGATGAAGGGTCCCTTTTTTCTCTCTCCTTCATTGTACCAGATTGACTCCAAGCTATTCACCAGGAATGGCTACACGATCCCAAAAGTTTGCATCTGATACAACAATTGCAGTCCAATTCTCTAGCTTCCCCGGGGTAATCTTGGCTCCATGATGAGATTCGATACAAAGGTCATTTGTATTTAAGTAAACTGTCAAAACTTAAATTGCGTAACACTTAGAAATTATGCCAAATCCGTCGTCTATACACAAAATAAGAGAGTTATGATCAACCCAACCACACCGTGATTGGATTGATTATATAGTTTTCTGACAACGATATCTTTTTTGTTTATATCTTCTGAGTAAAGCATGATGGAAATTGCCAAAGAACTTTCTTGTTTATATCTTCTGAGTAAAGCCACGCACGGTCATGAGAAGCATGATTGAAATTGCCAAAGAATTTTCGAGATGCCTGTTATCAGACCGCGCGTGCCTGATTTACTCAGAAGATATAAACAAGTTGGTTCTGTTTTCGACGGGCTTCAATGAAAAATTCTGTAGCTGGAGGCAGGCCTGGAATTTGACGGGTTGTAGCCCGTTTTTTACCTCTCAGCCTGTATTTGACACTGGGCAATAAAATTTACACGTCATCACTGACTGGCACGAGAATTGTCTACCTGTCAGTTTGACGTGTAAGTGCCTCCAATGCCCGTCAAAATCTCTAGTAGGTATACGGGCTAAGTAGTAGGGCTAGGTAGTAGGCACAACGTGGAAGGCTGCAGACTCGTCACTTGGAAGTTGGAGGCTGGAGCGACTTGAAGGCTAGGACGTGTATTATTTCATAGGATGCCGGGACAACTTGAATACACACCCACTGTTTTTTTTTCCACAGACATGCCCATTGTTTTATAGAATGGCACGCCGATGATAGCTGGAATAGATGTATTGTTTTATAGAATGAGACAGTTTTTCTTACATACATTTACTACTTTCCAGGACAGGCTCGCCGCTCACTGTTCATAGATTGAATACGTGTCCTGTTTGAAGGTCTATCAGGCCAGTGATACTCCATACCTTTACTGGACCTGTGGCTTAGTGTGGCTATCACTCTCGTTAAGCGTACACAGACTTTATGTTGAAACCGTCGAAGCAGTTGTATGAAATAAATTAATCAGCTACCCGCGCTTGCATGTCACCACAATAAACATTAATCCATAAATTCTGATCAGACTACTACCTACAGGCTACTACCTAGTCTCTTGTTTAATTGATTATTGAAAATTTGGCTCTAGATCCGTCTTCGTCGTTCGGAGGCTGGAGCAGTGGAGCCTGGAGCGTTCGAGCTCCTCCTCGAACCAACCTGTGAGGGAAAGTGATGGTTCACAGGTTCCGCTCGCCGCAAAACACAATGCTGCTCTACCCCGTAGAAGGCCTGCTTTCCCGCTTTCCTGCTTTCTTTCCTGCTGCTGCCGCGTCTATGGTGAAGTTGTGAACGTTTTATGGGTTTATAGTTTGTTGGGGGATTTCCCGCTTTCCTGCTTTCTTTCCTGCTGCTGTCGCGTCTATGGTGAAGTTGTGAACGTTTTATGGGTTTATAGTTTGTTGGGGGCGGTCGCTGAGGGAAACCCGGTGAAGGAAATTTCAGGCCTGCTCGACGAATTGTATCCAGCGGACTGACAGCACTGGTAAGTTTTCAAATGTATTGTTCAATCTTTTGTCCGGTGTTTAGGCCGTTGTCATCTTATTTATGTAACTCCAGGCCGGATCAACCAGTTCGATTCTTATGTGCACAATTTTTGTATAAAAATGAGGATCCTCGGAGTTGCAGGTAGTTAATAGAAATACGCCTCCAATAAACACCTTCCTGTTCAAATCTTCTGGTACGCGCTTCTTGCAAAACAGTGACTCATAAAATAACTAGAATAACATTATTGAAAATCATTTGAAGGAATAATCATGAGCAAACAATATTTTGTTATTCATTGGAATAATCTTCACCTTATTAGACCTCCTGCTTGTTTGTAAAACACTCCCTTGTTTTACGTCTGCAGGTAGCATCTTGACTCGTCTTAATTCTCCTTCCTCGTGTGCATAATAGCATTTATCCCCCCTCACGCAACCTCCAGGTGATTCGTAGTATCTGCAAATCTCTGTCTTGGTGTATATGGGCACATTTACACTGATAGGTACCAAACAACTGTTGTTGGTCAAAACTTCTCAAGCAATTTAGGTTGGCACGAACCTAAAATGTGGAGACTCAAAATTGAGTAAAATTCTTGGAAGGTCAATAGATAATTACCTTTCGTCATCCCGTTCTTGAATCTGATTTGCATTTTCATTTTTAGAAAAGAGATGCTTTGTAGAAATATATGGGCGTTTTTCGTTTTCAAGCCAGTCAACGATCTCAAGTGATGCCGGGCCCCGGAAAATACTCCTTTAGCTTACCTGTGTAAGAGTCACGGTGATTTGTTTAACATGATTTATATCTATATCTATAGATATATATGGTGGGAAGAACAATTCGTATAATGTGCACCAAACTTTAAGCTGGATTGAGAATTCAGCATCTCCCGTATCTCCTGTGTCTTAGCCAAATCAATAAGCCTTTGCTTCCTGTAATGTTTGACGGGAGGTTTCATTAATGTCTAGTACAAGGACGAAGAGAGTTAATTTCCAAAAGAATTTCAATGCGAGAGTGAATTGAATAAGATAAAAAAATACGGCACCTTAGGTTTAAAGCTTGACGATTTACTCCATAATGAAGAAGAAGTTGAGAACAATCAATATGATTGTTTTTAACTGCATAAAAAAGGGGCGTTTCCTTGTCTCTGTAACTATATCAACAACTTCGGGATCTCCGAACAAAAATATCTGCAATGTAGAAAAAAATAGTTCAATTGCATTTTATATTTGCAAAAATATATATGAGCATACAATATTAAATTTCTAATAAATCAAAAGCATCTTGTGAAGAAAATATCGATTGAAATCCCAGCCTAATGTGTCTAAATGATTTAATATGAATAGTTAAAAGATCAGAAAAGTATACATCACATCAAGTATTTAGTCCGTTAGTGGAATGGAAAGCTTCTTTCATATAGGTGTAAAAATTTAAATGCGAAAACCTGTAATGCTTGAACATGACCATGACTGGCTGCCATATGGACCGGAGTCAAGCCTAATCTGTTCCCTACCGTAACCGAAGCGCCGTGTCTCAATAGTAAGCATAAAAGGCTGTCACATGTTTAGAAATTATTCAAACACTTATTCTAGGCACAAAACTACAGTTCTTCAAGATTATACGAAACTTAAACCAGGTCTGTCTTCAAATATAAAAGCAACTTGCCGGGTATCTTGATTTGTAGAAGTAGCCCGGAGGTACCAATGAAGAGGAGTATTAGTATATAAAAAAAAAATAAAAAAAAATTCACACTTATAAATCTAAATCTACATAAAACGTAAAATGATAGGTATGAAAAATGAACACATGTCATCAAATTTACACTTGACAGGTAAAGTAAATTTGAAATTCCAGGCTTGGCGGGAGGTATTATCTGGTCCACTCTTGTCATCGGCTGTTGGCCTGAAAAAAGTGCAGCTTACAGGTAATCAATTATCTCTTTGGCATGTAACAGCTTTTCGTAGTAACAAATAACTTGTCTGCCCTATGCTTTTGTTACAGAGAGATTGCAGGGAAGTATGCTACGGAGGTGCGAGCATTGATTTTAAGGCTTCTGGCTGCCATTTCTGAAGCTCTCGAGCTCCCATCTGATTACCTGAACATAATTTTCGGAAAACCCGACCACTGTATGTTTATAAATTATTATCCCGATCTTACCCTTGGTGTTTAGTTCATTCAGACGTACGTGGCATCACTGTATTAATGCAAGGCGATCTCAGCGGCCTGCAAGTAATAAAAAAATTGAAAAGTGGGTCGCCGTTCTTTCGTCGTCAATTTGGGAGTTCGACTGTAGGCAATTCCTACGGTCTATGGACCTTCATATAACGCCTTCCTCAGTCATGCACCGTCTATGGTTGGCGAAAAGCATCCAGCTCTGTATAAAGGATATAAGGTTGGAGAATTCTTGGGAATGTTCTGGAACAAAATAAGTAGCAGATCCGTGGATCGAATATCCGGAAAATAATGGGGAATGAAAGTTATTGCCATCGTTCTCATTACAGTCATCTTCTTGAATGGCCAAGTGTCCTTCCCACTTCCACTATTGATATGTACATCATGAGCATTACGTGGTTTCATTTAACAACTTTACATCCCACTATGAGCCGCCGTTATGTACGGGAGAGTGCTTTCACTTTTTATAAATATACCGAATTAAATGGAGTTATCTGATCTCAGAATCCCTTGGTCGTGTGCTTCATATTTACATAAAATATAATTTCGTTTTTTAAAAGTTTATATTTACGTCGAAAGGTATACACCTATTGACAATGGGCAGATTTAATAGGGGTTTAGTGTTTAATAAGTTTTCTATGGACAGGATTAAATATGGTTGGAATATTCTTAGTAGTCACACAAAATAAATGGTTGTGATTTCAATCATTAACTTCCTAGCTATTATAAAGACATCTGTTTATGTGTTTATTTTTTTACATTTATCTAATCATATTTAAAAATTACTTTGATAGCTAACAGATTGCCACGTAAGTGATTAACAAAAATTAAAATATTAACACCAAATAAATGAAGCTCAACAGTTTATTTTTTAATCAATAATAAAATTTAATATATTCTTTTAAGGATTTTTTTCATCTTATCAACCTTTCTGCGTTGATCATTATGTGGCTGTGCTAGTTTCATTATGGTTAAAAAAGTTATTATTATGTTAACTAGTTCATTGGAAATTGGATAACATAACTAGCATTGGAAATTGTAGCCTTCCCTCTAATTATTGTTTGGATTTATGAAAATAGAGATTCTAAATAATGTTGTCGTTATAATCGCTTGGATCAACGTGAATTGGAATTTTGAATAAAGTCGCTCTTACCAAGTGTTTATGCCTCTCACAAAGGACATTTCAAGCATCCTTTGACAACTCATTTTCTTTCTACATGTGAGTCACTTGTTGTTGCTACTTGTCTGATTTCTCTATACGCGCTCTGATATGTGTATGCTTTGATTTTTTCTGATCCGAGTGGACTTGCCTCTCATTGTTCTAAGCCTAGGCATGCTTTTTTATTATACCAGTATTTCATAATGTTTATGTTGTTGATGTTACTTACCATTCACACCAACTCACACAACCAAGCATATTGAAAGCCATACAGAGTTTCATATGGACACTAGCAAGAATACATGTCCACACCTGTTACACAACATTATTTAGAATTCTCACTATTTGTTTCCACCACGCGCCTATGCAATCGCTTCTGGATCATAGTGTTGGCTCCGCTCTCGCCTATGCAATCGCTTTTGCGGAGTCTGGAGGAAAATGGGGAGTAAATGGTTGTTGGGTCTCAATTTGCCTAAAATACAAGCTTGTAAGAATTTTTGAATTTTGATATTTTCCACAAGTCACGATTGTTTAGCCTAGCCGTCGCCATTCACTGGAATAGGGAAAGCTGTCAAAACATTTTCCATTTCCAAATGGGAACTTCCACTCTAAGAACCCCATCCACTTGATGGCTCCTTTCCAACTAGGCTTGTAAGACTAGATCCATGAATAAGATACAATTTGCTCTATATCTGCACTTCCCTTTAGCTTTATAAAGTCTTGTTGTGTGTTCTCATCCAAATTCCTTGCTCTCACATGAACTCTCCTTTTTTTTTACCCTGCAACTGAGTTGACCTTAAATATAAGATTTATTTTTCATTTTTTTGCTTAGCCTTACTATGTTTTGAAGCTTTTGATCCCCATGTATTTGGTCAGAGAATTCATAATATTTGAAGTAATAATATAACTGAAGGGTTGTCAATATGAAGTAAAATTGAGGGTCATATCGGAGCTAGAGTGTTTTTCAAGGAAAAAACGTTGACTCCCATCTTCAGATCTGAGAACTTTCACTAATATTCCTGAGACAGAGCTTCAGCTTCAAATCTAAGTACCCTCACTCAGATGCATGAGCATCTAGTTTATATTTGCAGTCGACTTGGGAGTATAGCAAAGAATCTCAACTCATCAACCAGAGGAGAGGCAAAGCATTCAAGGATAGGTATATATATTTTTAAAAAGATTTGGGTATCTTAGCATTAGACATTGAGTCTTTCAAGTCATGCAATAATGTTAGAACTCTAATAACATCTCATTGACAAAGTCAAAATGGGTAAACTATTTCCAGATATGGAAAAAAGGTTATAAAACGTTGTTGTCATCATAACTGATCATTTTCAGGCTTGGCCATAAAAGTTCTAGGGGATACTTGGAAATATTAAGTATACTCATAAGAGGAAGTGAAAGAAAGCTTGATGGAGCATATGTTGGTAAAGCTATATCTGAGTTAGGTGTTAATAGTGGCTCAAGCCAATGTGTTAGGGACCTAACCCCTCACGTAGGTAGAAAAATATATTTTGATGTAACAAAGGTCAATATTAATAAGGCCTATCAATAAAGAAGAATAAGTGCAATGTAAGAAGACCTAATAGAAGCTTTCGCTTCTAGAAGGATCTTCCTCTAGATGGTTTTTTTAATAGACATATTTAGTATAAATAGGAGTCGAGGGTATGAGAACTTTTGTGTAATAGAGCTCTGTTATACTAGAGGTTGCCCCCTCGAAGAGGCAAGTGAACATTGATCTCAGTAATCAAAGTGCTCTTTCTGGTGTTATTCTAATATCATTTTGGTATTATTGTGGTGTTGTTCTGGTTATATTGTTGTTCATATGCCATTTCTAGCTATTTATTTTTGTTATGCATACTTTTTATATATGGAATATTACAAGTGGTATCAAAGCATTTTCCTCGGCAGAAAATTGTGGGTAATTTTTTTTTCAGGTCAGAGATGTATTCTGGCATCTTTAAGCTATAGAGATATGTCGTTACGCGCATAAACCCACGGTCAGGGATTCATACACACAGGAAATACAAGTTGTACTTAAGCGCACATTTGTTGGCCACCCTTGTGACCCCTATTGGTACCCCTTCAAGTGGTAGCGCATCAAACAACACCTGTATATGGATCGACCTAGATTTCCTAAAGCCCTCTTTAGATAAACCGATCGTCCACCTGGTTGTTATAGTGCCACCGATAAAAATACTCGGGAAAATACTCTCTAGTACCTGGGTAGTTGGGTAGTATGGCTAAGGGCACGGTCTATCCTCCTTAGTTGGTGCCCTGAGATATTGGGCTGAGTACTACTATTGAACCCCACACGTATATTAGAGAGCTATAGCATAGAGAAAACCCTTGTCTGTAGAACCCTTGAATACCTAACATTTGGGGACGGAAACAAAAAACATAACATACAAGATCTATAGCTGTGCAAATGTGTCTCCTGCATTCGAGTGCCAAATTACTACACATTTATTCCTGATTAAGAATTTGGACATTTCATCACTATAGTATTATTCAGATCGGAGTATAACTCCGTAGGTGTAAAAAAAAATAAAAAAATCTGGATCATGTTGGCACCATTATTTGAGACCTATTCCATTGGATTTCTCTCTTCACCCTTACTGCATTCACACCTATCATTTTTCAGCAATTTTTTTTATTTTATGTGTTATCCCATCTACCCCTTTTCGGTTCCCTCATCATCATGGCCCATACCCATAGCCAAGACTTGGAAGCTCGCTTCAATACCTTGCACTCTAATTTCACAGAGACCTAACAAGAAGTGAGACAACTCAGTGCCAATATTTCCACCATCAATAAAAACATGCATTCCTCCATCATTGCCTCAATCAAGGAACTCAAACAAGACATTACTACCCAACTTGAATATGTCATTACGATGATCTGCACCAAGCTGCATATCTCTACATATCCTTCCTTATCTGACCCACATTTACATACTGAAGGTGAAACTTCCTCTCATTTCCATAATTTTCAGCCCCATCACTTTCAGCGTGACCTATGCCTTCCACGTGTGGATGTGACCAAATTTGATGGCTTGGATCCCACTGGATGGGTAACTCAAATTGAACATTATTTCTCTTTGTATGGCATTAAAGATGATTTGGCCAAACTCTGGTATAGTGTTCTCCATCTAGATCAAGAACGTTGGCAATGGTGGCAATGGAGAAAAACTACCCGCCAAGGGTATGTTGCTTGAACACACTTTGTGGCAGAGATTTATGAACGCTTTGACACTAAAATCAACCATTTAGTTCGTTTGACAAAGTTGAAACAATCTGGAACAGTGGAAGACTTCATAGTTGTTTTTAAGTGACTGGCTTTTCGTACAGAGGGCATGTCTGATGCTTTTTTCCAAGAATGTTTTATTAGTGGCCTCAAGGATGAGATTTGTTCCCATGTCCTAATGGATTGGCCTTAGAGTTGGGTGGAGGCTACTAAACAAGCTAAGGAATCAAAACAGGTTATCTCTTCTCAAAACCGAAAACCCTCCTTTATTCCTCGCACTAAACCAGTAAATCCCACTCCTCCTTCTACTCCACTAAAGATCCAAAAATTGACCAGGGCCAAAATGGTTGAACTCCAACTCAAAGGCATTTGTTATAATTGTGATGACAAATATTTTCTAGGACACAAGTGTAAGGAGCAAAATATTTTTATGGCCATCTCGGAGGATATTTTGGAAGAGGATGTTGATTCTCCCCTTGTGTTTGTTTCACCTGAACCCACTGACATAACCCCTCCCTCAGATCCTCCCGAAGTAGAACCAGTCATTTCCCTAAATTCTCTCACTGGCTTCTCTACTCCCCAAACCATCAAGCTAATTGGTTACATCAAGCATAGGAAGGTTATCATTCTTGTTGATAATGGAAGCACCCATAATTTTATTCATCACTGCATTTCCCAAGAAACTAATTTATATATCTATGCAGTCAATAATTTCCAAATCATGATTTCCAATGGCGATTCCATGAAATGTGGAGGGTGTTGTGAAAATGTGCGTCTCCAAATTGGTGACTACCACTTGAAATCTCATATGTTTTCTATCGACATGGGTGGTTGTGACATTGTGTTGGGTGCATAATGGCTAAGAAATTTGGGTTTCATTCTCATGGATTTTAAGGAATTAACCATGCAATTTGACTAGGAGGGCCAACAATATAAGTTCCAATGCATCACTACTAGTTCCCCAGAGATCATTAATTCCCATCGCACGAAAAAACTGCTCAAAAAAGGTCATTCTGGCGTTATTGCCCAACTCCATGCCATACAAACAACTGAGACACCCTCGGTGCCACATGACCTCCAATCCATCCTCTCTAAACATCAAGTGGTTTTTTCCACTCCCCAGGGACTCCCTCCTTCCCATGGTGTTCATGATCATTCCATTCCCCTTTTCCCCAGAAGCCTTCCTCCCAATATTTGTCCATATCATCACCCATTTTCCCAAAAAAATGAAATTGATAAAATGGTTCAAGAACTTCTCAACGCGTGTGTTATATGCCCTAGTACGAGCCCCTACTCTTTTATTGTGGTCATGGTCCTTAAGAAAGAAGGTTTTGACGCATGTGTCCGGACTTCTGTGCCCTCAACAAACTCACCATTAAAGACAAATTTCCCATTCCTGTCATTGATGACCTATTGGATGAATTGAGTGGTGCCCAGTTCTTTACTAAACTTGATCCTCATTTTGGCTACCACTGGATTTGTATGAAAGAGGTCGACATTCTTAAGACTTCCTTTAGAACTCATGAGGGCCATTATGATTTTTTGGTCATGCCCTTTGGCTTGTGTAATGCTCCCTCTACTTTCCAAAGGCTCATGAATCATGTATTCTATCCTTTTCTCCATCATTTTGTCTTAGTTTTCTTTGATGATATCCTCATCTATAGCAAAACCTGGACATACCATCTTGCTCATGTGGATCAAGTTCTCCATCTACTCTCTTAGCACCAACTTTTCCTGAAACAATCTAAATGTGCTTTTGGTGCCTCAGAAGTCGAGTACTTGGGTCATCTTGTTGGCAAGGTCGACGTCAGGGTGGATCCTAAAAATATTGAAGCTATGCAAGATTGGCCTCACCAAAAGACTCTCAAAAGATTGTGTGGATTTCTGGGCTTAACAGGTTATTATCACAAGTTTGTTAAGAATTATGGAAAGATTGTGGCACCTCTCACTGCACTCCTTAAAAAGAATTTTTTCACTTGGACTCCAACACCTGATCAGACTTTTCAAACCTTGAAGATGTCCATGTGCACCACTCCAGTCTTGGCCCTTCCTGATTTCACAAAGAACTTTGTCTTGGAATGTGATGCTTCAGGGAAAGGAATTGGCGTTGTCCTTATGCAAGAGGGTCGGCCTTTGGCCTTTACCATCAAACAATTGTCTGTGAAAAATTTGGGCAAATCAATCTATGAAAATGAAATGTTGGATATTCTCCATGTCGTTGATATTTGGCACCCTTATCTCTTGGGGAAACACTTTCAAATTAAGATAGATCATCAAAGCCTCAAGTACTTTTTGGGATAACGCATTTCCTCCCCCGAGAAACAAAAATGGGTGACTAAGCTCTTTGGATATGATTATGAGATCATTTAAAATAAAGGAAAAGACAATGTGGTTGTTGATGCACTTTCCATAAAATATGAAGATGAAGGGTCCCTTTTTTCTCTCTCTTTCATTGTACCAGATTGGCTCCAAGCTATTCTCCAGGAATGGCTACACGATCCCAAAAGTTTTCATCTGATACAACAATTGCAGTCCAATTCTCTGGTTTCCCCAGGGTAATCTTGGCTCCATGATGAGCTTCGATACAAAGGTCATTTGTATTTAAGTAAACTGTCAAAACTTAAATCCACGGTACTTACTAAGCTTCATGCTACACCCACAACTGGGCACTTCGGGTTTACCAAAACCTATGACAGGTTCAAACGTTCTTTTTTCTGGGATGGTATGAAACAAGACATTCATAATTTTGTGGTTGAATGTGATGTATGTCAATGCAAAAAGGGAGAAACAATCAAATCTCCTGGCAAACTACAACTGCTTCTGATCCCACCTGCTATTTGGGGGGATATCTCTATGGATTTTATTGTAGGCTTACCCAAATAGGGAAATAAATCAGTCATCATGGTCGTAGTTGATCGTCTTTCCATGTATGCTCATTTTTGTGCTCTTCAACACCCATTTACAACATCCATTGTGGCTCAACGTTTCATGGATTAGGTCTTCAAGCTTCATGGCATGCCGCATTCTATTATTTATGATCGCGACCCAACTTTCACCAGCAATTTTTGGCAAGAACTATTCAAGCTACAAGGTACCCAATTGCATATTTACACAACTTATCATCCCTAGACTAATCGTCAAGCTGAAGTTGTCAACAAGTGTTTGGAAACATATTTGAGGTGTTTTTCCTCAGAAAGGCAAAATCAGTGGGCTCAATGGTTACCACTAGTTGAATGGTGGTACAACACTTCGTACCATACAACTACCTGCATGACTTCTTTTGAAGCAGTATATGGACAAAATCCACCTTCATTTCTCTCATATTTTCCAGGTGTCTCGAAGGTCTAGGTGGTTGACTAAACACTTACAGTTCAAGAGGTTATTCTTTGTACCCTCAAAGAGAATCTGGTCATGGCCCAGAATCGCATGAAGAAACAAGCAGATCAAGTTCGTTCTGAACATCAATTTGCAGAAGGGGATCAGGTGTTTCTTCGACTGCAACCTTACAAACAAAATTCCCTCAAGGATGACCATTGTCAAAAGATGGCATCCAAATTTTATGGTCCTTATACCGTTTTCAAGCATGTGGGATAGGTGGCCTATCAGTTAGCTTTTCCCAGTCATTCTAAGCTCCATCCTGTTTTTCATGTTTCCTGCTTAAATAAGGTGATTGGAACTAAGTGCCAAACTCAAACCAACCTTCCCGAGTTGGACAAAGAAGGCTCCATTTGGCTACATCCACAAGTAGTTTTGGACCAGCGTGAACGTCATCTGCATCAACGAACCATCAAGGAAGTGTTAGTCTAGTGGAAAGATACAACTCCAACATATGCCACTTGGGAACCAACTACCATTCTGCAACAATTTCCACATCTCAAGCCTTGAGGACAAGGTTGTTTTTAAGGGGAAGGACATGTTAGAGACCTAACCCCTCATGGAGGTATAATAATATATTCTGATGTAATAAAGGTCAATATTAATAAGGCCTAGAAATAAAGAAGAATAATCCCAATGTAAGAAGACCTAATAGAAGCTTCCACTTCTAGAAGGATCTTTCTCTAGATGGGTCTTTTGATAGACATATTTAGTATAAATAAGAATCGAGGGTATGAGAATTTTTGTCTTGGACATTATTGTAATAGAGCTCTTCTCTGCTAGAGGTTTCCCCCTCGAAGAGGCAAGTGAACATTTCTCTCAGTAATCAAAGTTCTCTTTCTGGTGTTATTCTGGTATCATTTTGGTATTATTGTGGTGTTGTTCTGGTTATATTGTTGTTCATCTTCCATTTCTAGATATTTATTTATGTTCTGCATACTTTTTATATATGTAATATTACACAATGATACCCCCATATTCTAGCTACCTCAATTGGTATCCACCCACAAGAGAACACAATCAAATCTATGTTGGTGTAACATAAACAATCACGCTAGTAAATGACCATTTCCACTTATGAAAGTTATATAGAATAGATGATCAATTTATAAGTAGAACGATTGGGTTCTAAATTCAAGATACCTGTCACAATTCAAAGTGGTTCTACTAGCACCCCGAGCCAACGAGATATGAAAGGCCAAAAAATCATAATGGTTCTATCAGTCCAATAGTAACGCTTCTAGGTAACTCTCATGAACTCTAATCACCAAAAGATTAAGAAAGTGACACTATATTTTTGCAATAAAAAATTATAAAACACCTTAGAGCATTGTGTGTTTCCTCCACACGCTGCATAATGTAGAGGAGTGATTCCAGCTCCTAAAAAAACATGTGAATCCATTAATATGACTCACATTAGAAGGCTCTGATCATAATTAGGGTTTCATCAACTTTGAAATGAGTAGATCAACAGACTAAAAAACTATCATCTCTCATTTTAAAAATTCAATAGGTCACACACCTATCAGGTCCATTGATGTACCATAATGAAATGTGACAGCTGACACATTTTCATTCAGATCAAGTAGCAATTGTGTTGGATTACTAAGAGGGGGGGTGAATCAGTAATAACGTAATTATAATCCTTTTTCTTCAAATGTTATATCAATGTAGAATTATTATTCAATAATGAGCAGTAATAAATAAACAATCACACACATGCACAGTACACCAGTGTTTTACGTGGAAACCCAAATCGGGAGAAAACCATGGAATGCTTTTTCTTATATGTCTTGAAGAATTACATTCATTGGAAGCACCAACTTCCTTTTTTTTCAGCGGCAACTGGAAGGAGGCTCCAACCTCCTAGTTTCTCAGGCTACAACCTGAGGGAAGCTCCAACTCCCCAAATCTCTAGCTACAACCAAAAGAAGGCTACAACCCCCAATGTTCTCTAGCTACAACCAGAAGGTGGCTACAACCACCTGTCCTTGCCCCGTCCTGCCACCCTGAAGTAGAAGTAGAATGATGGAACCACTGTCACACTATCACTATGAGATATACTGCTATAAACCTGTACCAATAAGTCTGAACCATGCATCAACCTGTAC
>ML788809.1:60486-85396 GCA_009831015.1 Picea engelmannii
TTCCTTCTAGCTGTTCTTTGAGTGATTCTTCAATTCTTTTATCTTCTTCTATTTGAACCTTCAATTTTGTAATCATTTGTTCTAGTTCTTGAGTGTCTTTTTTCTTATCTAGTTCTGCTTGTAGTTTCTTGTTTTTCTTCTTTCTCTTCTGATAACTTCTATGACACTCATTAATTCTTCTCGGAAGTCAACTTCTTCCTATTCAATTTCTTCTTCATATGATTCTTCATATTCTTCTTTGGAGTCTTCTTTATCAGAGTCTTCTACTTCCATGAATAGAACTCTCCCTGTTTCACTATCACTGACTTCATCTTCATCTGATGATGAGATGTCTTCTTTGGTGCAAAAGTCTTTCTTGAAAACTTTCTTTGTAGTTCTTTTAACTTTATATGTTTGTCTTCCTTTTGAGTAACCTTCATCATTTCTCTTTTTCTTATGAGGACATTTGTTAGCAAAATGACCAATACCATAACAATTAAAACAAATTAAAGGAAGCTTACCTCTGTACCTACCGTTGGTTCCCTTGTTCAGTCTTTTGATGAAGTTGGCCACTTCTTCATCATCTTCTGAGACATCGTTGTTGTTGCTATATTCTTCTTGTTCCTTTTTCTTTTGCTTTGATCTTTTGGATGCTTTGAAGGCTGCTTCTTTTACATCTGGATTTTCCTGTTCAGTTCTCATCTCATATGCTGTGAAGATTCCATGCAGTTCGTCCATGCTTATTGAGTTTAGATCCGATCTTTCTTCTAGTGTTGATATCTTAGGGTTGAATCTCATAGGAAGAGATCTTAGTACCTTTTGAACAATTACAAATTCTTCGATTTCTTCTCCCAATCCTATGATTGCATGCATTGTTTCATCGACTCGTAAGAAGTAGGCTGTGATATCTTCATCTTCCTTCATTTTTAGTTGTTCGAACTGACCTCTGTAAGTTTGAAGTTTTGTTGTTTTGACTTTTGAATCTCCTTCATAAATATTTCGAAGCTTGTCCCAAATCTCTTTAGCATATTTACAATGTGCAACTTTGGTGAATACCGTATCACTGAGATCATCAAAAGTGCATTTATGGATTTGGAATTATTCTCACCGAGTTTCACTACTTTGTCACTTGTTGGTGGAACTACTGGTGCTGTGTATCCATCTACAATTGATTTCCAAACTTGAAATCCCTGTGCATGTATATATGCATTCATCCATATGCTCCAAAAAGCATACTTCTGTCCATCAAACTGTGGTATTCCATTTTTATACGAGTTGGTACTCTCCATGATCTACGTTTCAGTGGTTAAATTGATTTCTGAAGGAACCTACTCTGATACCAATTGTTGGACACACCTACCACACTTAGAGGGGGGGTGAATGAGTGTGGGCTCTTTTTCCCAAAAATTCCCTCTTGCACAAAAACTCATCAATTAGCATTCAACATTTATTCATTACCCATTGTTGTCATTTATAACTAGTTATATGTGAGCACATATCAACAACATATATCAGCAATATATCATCAACACATCATCACCACAATGAACACAAAGAATACAAGATGTATGTACAATTTTCTTTTTATTACGGACTACAATCCTTGGGGTTTATCAACAACAATTGAATAGAGTACAACTCTACAAGAGCATCAGCTCTATATGCAAGAATCAGCTTGCATTCTCAGCACCAAATGAGATGAGGCAACAATCTTCAACATATATCAAATTGGTATCCACCCACAAGAGAACACAATCAAATCTATGTTGGTGTAACATAAACAATCACGCTACTAAATGACCATTTCCACTTATGAAATCTATATAGAATAGCTGATCAATTTATAAGTAGAACGATTGGGTTCTAAATTCAAGATACCTGTCACAATTCAGAGTGGTTCTACTAGCACCCCGATCCAACGGGTTATGAAAGGCCAAAAAATCATAATGGTTCTATCAGTCCAATAGGAACGCTTCTAGGTAACTCTCATGAACTCTAATCACCAAAAGATTAAGAAAGTGACACTATATTTTTGCAATAAAAAATTATAAAACACCTTAGAGCATTGTGTGTTTCCTCCACACGCTACATAATGTAGAGGAGTGATTCCAGCTCCTAAAAAAACATGTGAATCCATTAATATGACTCACATTAGGAGGCTCTGATCATAATTAGGGTTTCATCAACTTTGAAATGAATAGATCAACAGACTCAAAAACTATCATCTCTCATTTTAAAAATTCAATAGGTCACACACCTATTAGGTCCATTGATGTACCCTAACGAAATGTCACAGCTGACACATTTTCATTCAGATCAAGTAGCAATTGTATACAGTCAAAATGCCCATTCAAGACAGCCATGTGGAGCATTGTAATCCCACCATGTGTTGCTTTGTTCATATTCTCTTGGCCTGAATTAAATTGCAATGATTGATTTTATTTTTCAAGTAGGTTTTAATTTGTTCTGCAGTGTTGTGAAATTTGATATAAATAATATGGAAATATGTTAAATATCCACGAAAACATAGCTCATTGAAGACTTAGTCACAGATCTTTCTTGAACGAAGATACTACTTAAAATAGAGGGATTGAGAATAAATAATTTATTATGTCTACTAGGATAGAGGGATAGAGATAATGTTTAACATATTTATTTGTGTGCAATATCATAGTATCATTAAATGCAGATCGGGGAACAATGAATGCAATTGGACCAAAACAATCAATGAGAATTTGAAGATTGGAAGAGTGAAAAAAACTCAAACCGCTAATATGTCCAAACTTGAAACACTAATATGGCTATCTCGTGATACCATAATTTAAAAGAATGTAATCATATCATTTTATTTTATTAATTTCCCCAATATCTAAAAAAAGCATATGACCTAACAACAAGTTGCTTTGATAACTAGGTATCTTAGCTGAGAGGAGTGCTGAGAAAATTAGCTCTAGTTCTATTTAGCTGAGAGAAGTGCTAGAAATACATAATTGGACGCTAATTTATAAAGTACCAATTTCCAGGTTGTTGACCATCTCCGGAAGTCACCAATTCCAACATAACTAAGCTCTTAACCAAAATAAATACAAATGTATTCATATGTTTCTTTCTTCTGCTAATTTAGAAAGTACCAATTTCAAGGATGTTCACCATATTCGGAAGTCACTAATTCCAACATAACTAAGTTCTTAACCAAAATAAATACAAATGTATTCATATGTTGCTTTCCTGCATAGCAACAGGTATATGTTACCATGAAACCTTGTTAATCTATGCAGAAGGCTAGAGAATAATTGGAAACATTTTTTCGTTGAATTTTTATTAATTTACTTTTGATTATAAATATTTGCATTGTAAAATATTACACATAAGAAACAAAATAATGATTTTTTGATCAAATATAAGTTTCTTTGATCATAAATTTTATTGCTTATAGGTTAATAACTTTGAGGTTTTATTATTGTTGTCTTGAGACAAAATGTGTTTTCGTTCTTACATAACCTAAGCTATTTAATATAGGAAGTCGTGAGTAATACTTTTGGGTTCTCAAAGTTTGCACACATTTAATTCTTTTGTGGAATCTCTACACAATAAAATAATTCCGCATTTAATTCATTAGCATTTTCTAATTTGTCAAATGAAAAAGTAAGTAGTGATAGCACTAGCTTCAATGGTTAGTTCAAGTGGTCTTGAGCATGATATGAGACCTCTTATGTCTCTCCCAAAGTTGGGGAGGTCATGAGTTTAACTCTCTTGATCCCCTCAGGGTTAGGCTCTCTTACCCCCCCCCCCCATGCCCAGGGGTAGCTAGAGGAGATCATGTCTCGTGGCCCACAATGGAGGACATGATCCCAACCATGATGATGATCAACAAGTCCACATATGGTAATCCAATATCCACCCTCATTCACCTTTACAAATACATGATAACAAGGCACATCACATTCAATCAACCCAGAGTATGGGAGATGGTAATTCGTCGTCAACATGAGGTATGATAGTCCTTCTTTCATGCAAAGTGTTGTGATTAATTTTTCAAGCATGTGGATGGGGATCTTTGGTTGAAGTTGGATAATGGATCACTAGTTTGGGAAATTGTTTCAGTTGCCTTGTTTTACCTTGGCAGTTTACTTATGTTTCCTAGTCCCGTTTTTTCACCGCCCAGGGAAAAGGGGTACTATTGGGGGGGCCTCTCAAGAGTAACATTATGTTCCCCTCCATACAACACTTTCCATCCTAGATCCTATCATAGTATATTGAAATTGGACAATGAGTCATGGTCCATTCTCTCATTAGAAGAGGGGTTGAAGGCCTAGAACTTGTTTTGAAGCTACAATGAAAATAATAAGAAAATGATGTTAAAGAAATAAAGGAGTGATAGAAAAGAGGACCAAAAAAATCCAATCCAAAATTGATCTCTACTCTTTCAGTGTTCACCGCAGTCCAAAAAATGCAATGCTTATATTTAGAACCCTGGATGATGGACATATGGGCCTTGGTTTGAGTAGATTCAATCATTATGGCACATTGATTGGATGGAAGTCCCACAAGATGGGAATAGTACCCCAGGGACTATTTACATAGAGGATAGAGGACATTGTAGCAGCAAGGACTCAAGCATTATTTAGAGATGAGATGCAACCCTCCTCTCCTTGGGCGTGACACATCGATGCCCCTAACGTCACCCTATTGACCTTGAATTCACCTTCTATGGTTTAATGTCCTTAGGGTTTGATGGATGGATGGGTACTGGAGATGAATTTGCATGAACTTGGGTGAGGAGACACTCACTTGATGATGCAGGAGCATCGCTCCACCTCAGCAACATGCTAGCATTCCATCACATCAATGCGCATTCAAGGAGGGGAGAGGTGCCAACCCTCTCATTTTGCCCCAAATTTAAAATTTAAAATTGTATCTTAATGTAATTAAATGTTGTAAGTCTTGAGTAGAGACGAGTTATTGCCTTTGTACAAGCAGGAGATAAGGCTGCCTTTAATGGATGACAGGTTGATGGCTCTAGATTCAATTTAGACTAGATGGCCATTAAAGAAACTTCAATGTAATGGATGAGTTTAGGTGAATTGGAGGGAAGGATCGAGGAGCCCATATTTTGTAAAGACATATTTGTATCATATTGGATAAGGAAGTTAAGGGTAAGGAAAGTAGGGAGAGAAGAGAGTCGAGACTCAGTTGCATTATGAGCTCAAGCATTGTAATTAGTATTCTGATATTAATACAAAAGAACATATTAATACAAAAGAACATATTTCATTGTTTCTGAATTTCTGTGTGGTGAATGTTTGTTTATGAATGTCATTTATATTTTTATGAGTTTATGATGTAGATGTATGAATAGGTTCCATATGTAGGGTAAGGATAGAATTTCTCGATATGTTTGAGAGTTGTTGAGTTGTTTTGGGTTCTTTAGGCTATGCAAGGAGTGCACAATAGGGTATTGAAACTTTGTAGCCAGTGCAAGGAGTGCACATCTGAAATCTTGTGAGTTAGAGAAGAACGTTCCAGGAGGGCACACCAAAACATTCACAATCTCAAGAGGAGCCTCAAGGTTACTGAACACCTTGGAGGAGAGGTTGTGTAGGGGAGGCACAGAGAGACAAAATTGTTGAATATTTTGTAGAGCTCTGCATGGAGGGCATTGAGAAAGTGCAAGTGTGCACATGTGAACTCTATTTTGAGTTCTAAGGAGAGAAGTTTCAAGGAGAAGACACTCAAAAAGTTATTGAATACTCTATAAGCTCATCAAGGAGTGCTTGAGCAGAAGTTTCCAAGAGGGCATACATATCCCTTCGAGGAATAGAAGGGGTAGAGACCTTTGAGGTCTGAGCAGTTGAAGTTCAAGGTGAAACAGAGTTGTTGAAAACTATGGAGGAAGACCTATGCAAGGATTGCACCAGGCCAATACTCAGACAAAGTGTTGAAAGACAACCATTTGAAGGCCAATCAAGTTCAAGGAGTGTGCAGAATCAGACTTGTTCCAAATCCCCAAGCTCAAGATAAATAGTGTGTTCAAGAATGCAGGAATAAGACAAGTCATTTGGACTTGCAGAGGGAGGATCAAAGGGGAAAGCCTCTTTGAGTTTTAAATAATTTCAAGCTCAGGAGGTGGATCGTGAGCAAAGGCCAAGAAGACAACCTTGTTTGAGGAGATCAAGGGTCGTAGCCTTTGAATTTTATCGAAGAACTCTTTGTTGAAGGGAAGGCGTAGCAACATCAGAGGAGGAAGCTACAATAGTCATTGGATTGGATGAAAAGAGAAAATATAGACCGTTAGATCTAAGTCCAGGTAGGAGGAGTGCGTTAGGGAGAAGAATAGATCCCATTCGTCAGATCTGGGTGCATGGATCGACAATCGTCTTATCTAGGTGAGTAGCACAGGGTCTAATCCATTTTCATTTCACAGGAGAGAGAACTTGTGAAGTCCCAAATTTATGAAGCTAGTAGGAACCGTCCATCGTCCAGAGGGATAGATGGAAACATATTATTAACTTCAAGGAAAAGTCAATTCAGAGTAAAACGAGGGAGGTGAAATCAAAACTCTCGAAGTTTGAAGTTGTGAAGTAGATCTGGGCCATATATCCAGAGGAGGATATGTGTCAGTGTATCGCTCATTCAGAGAAGAAGCTATCTAGGAGGAAGGGGTAGCATAGCATCGCAAATCACCGAAGAGCCGAAGGCTCAAATAGATTTTAGTCGTTGGTCGTCAGGAGACACGTGTCGACAAATCTGAGACTTCGGGGAAATTCACTTTGAAGGATTTCAAGTGTGGAGTGTGAAAAACTCCCGAAGTCCTGAAGGCCAAAGTAGATCGCAACTGTGGCGAGAGATCAGGAAGATCGGAGGCCTCACGATCCGAGAAGAAGTCAACGTGAGTGGATAAGATCTGAACCGTTAGATTGAGAAGGACACGTGGAGTAAATTCATCGTCTTCAGGTGAAACCACTCTGGAAGGAAATGATTGTGCATGAGTTGAAACTCCCGAAGCCCTAAGAGCCAAAGTGGATCATGGCCGTCAAATCCAGGAGGACATGCATCGACAGATTGAGTATTTCAGGTGGAAGTACTCTGGGAGAAAGTGAAGGCAGAGAGTTTGAAACTCCCAAAGCTCGAAGCAGTGAATAGATATTTTTCATTGATCATGAGAAGTTATGTGGTATCATATCATCAAATTAAAGAAAGATCCACTTCGGAGGATTTGAAGTGTCGAGCTTCGAAAACTCCCAAAGCCCGAAGTAGCGGAGAATATCTCAGACGTCCATTAGTTGGAGACACGTGATGGGAGATCCTACATTCTAGAGGAGCGAGTACAGAAGGGTAGAGAACTCCCGAAGTCAAAAGGAGTCGAAGCAGATCTGGGTCATTGATCCTGCGGGGACAGGTGTCACCTGATCCTGCACTCTGGAGTAGGAGCACTTCAGAGAAATTGGAAGTGTGGAAGAGATAGAACTCCCGAAGGCCGAAGAACCGGAGTTCATATGAGTCATTTGTTTGTTGAGGACATGTGTCAACATATCATCCATTTCGGAATATAGCCACTTCGGAGGAAAGAGGGGTCGCACGATTTGAGAAATCCCGAAGTCCGAAGTCCCAAAGTGGACCAGAGCCATTAATTTAAGTGGACACGTGGTGCCTGATCTAGAATTTCGGGTACAGAATACTCTAGGAGAAAGTGGAGGTTGAAACATCCCAAACTCTTGAAGCGCGAAGTGCCAAAATATATCTCGATCGTTGGTTGCGAAGGAGGATCATTAATCAGGTCCTGGTTAAAGGTGCCAAAGTCGTGAAGCGCTAAGAGGTTAAGCCTTGGGTCACAGCCCGAGGTCATGTGCAAAGAAGAACTAGCGGAAGGAGCTAGTTCCCATGGGCATTGGGATTTGGAAAAAGTGCTAATAAAGCAGGGCCCGCGGGTAACCGTTGATCTGTAAATGGAAAATCGACGGTGGGGAATCATTGTGGGGAGCTAAGGCGAAATTAGTGAATGTGCTAGTTCACAACCTGCTATTCACCAACGTCATTGATCTTGTTGGGATGGAAGATCAACGACCACGATTAAATCGATATTGGGAGAGCACTTTTCTAATTTTGGGGAAAGAGCTCTTTGATAAAGAGCGAGCACATTGGTACCCTGAAATTACTTTGAACCGTTGATCGACGAAAAAATCAAGATGACTGGATTATGACTGTGAAAAAACTGAGGGTGATAATAGGGCCGGTGGATAAGGTTTTGTGGTTCTATCAAAGGCCCAAAGAGTCGATCTGACTCTAGTTATTAAATGATCCTAGACCGGGAGGTCAAGAAGCCTCTAGGGGGGTCTGCGTCAAGTTGGTATCATAGCCAAATTTTGTCTGCAGATCATAGAAAAACGTGAGAAGGTGAGAAGAGGTAATCTGGTAACATCAAATGGTATCAGAAGCTTAATTTTACCTATAGATAGCAGGTGAAGGAGGAGATAGTGTGATGCTCTGTGAATGATGGTTGTACGTATGCAACAACAAATGGACAATGAGGTAGGCTGCAAGGAAAAGTTGGATATCCACTAGGTGACAAAATAATGCACAGACTTTCCAGGAGGGCAAGCAGGGGGTGAAAATGGCTATTGAAGACCATTGGTGGTCAACATGAGGACCACCAGTAGAAAAACAAAGTTGAGATAGAAAAAGATCTCAGTGAGATAAGAACAGAGATGTAAAGGTTGACATGGAAGATGCAGTAAGAAGAAAAGGTACACTAGACATATTAATGCCCTTTAAAGAGGAAAGCGAAGTGGCATGTCTATAAGTTGTTACCCATAAGGCAACAATAAGTAGTGAGGAAGTGGCTTAGGCATGTTGAAGACCTCAGTGACACAGAACAGGAGATGGTTTACATCTATGAACTAGAAGTTGGAAGAACCCTCAGTGATAAGCAAGGGAGATCAATTAAATGTCTCATAAACTACCAGGAGGGCAGAGATGAATTTTCAAATTGCCAAGTGGGAAATGAGATGAGATCAATTGAGGATCTCATATACTGTCAAGAGGGAAGCAATGGAAATTAAAATTGTCAGGTGGGCAATGGGAGGAAAATGATATTTTCTGAAAGTCTTAGGATCTTAGAGGATATATCATATCAACAAGGAATGTTGACAGGTGATAGGGAGGTAGAAGAGAGGCCTCATCTATATGAAGGTTCATGTGGGTTTGTGGACCATGAGAATGAATATGATGAGAAGTTAAATACTTCCACCATCAAGAAGGAGGATCAAATGTGCATTCTGATCATTCTAGGAATCAAAATGTTCCTTCCAAGCAACCAAGCAGAGGCTAGCATAAGTGTTTCAGGTGCAACAATAGAAGGAAAGACAACAGATACTATCATAAGGGAAGTGAAGGAGAATACATTGATGTCTACCCCAACAGAAAAAGAGGAACATTCAGATGAATTGCTCACTCAATGGAAGCAATATCTGAAGATGTTGGAGGATTGGTTGAACAATATAGAACCTGAAAAGGACTTCCAGGATGTAGTCATGCAAAGGGAGATAGGATGCCAGCATGAGGAGCAGTTGGAGGAAGTTGGAGTTGAACCAACACAAGAGGAGCTAAGAGAAGTTAATCTGTCAGAGGAGGAAGCTGAGTAACAACTCAATGATGAGACTGAAAAATTGGGGTCTGCAATAGGGTGGAAAGATAAGTCCATAGGATATGGAGAAAACAACATGGGGGGTCAGGATGATCTACCATTTGATGTGTATGAGGAAGACAAGTTCCAGCCGAGTAGACTACAAAAGAAGAGCCAACCAACAAAGAAGCTGGAAGAATTCATAGAGGAGGTAAGAGGATTGATGTTGAGGTCATCACAAGAAACTGCCATCAAGGAGAATCTAAGTAGAAGGAAGCCTGCAAGAGAAGCAGGGAAGCATCAACAACAACAACAAAGAAGAGGAGCAGGAGGACAGCTCCAAGGGAAATTTTTGGATCCATGAGGTTTTCAACACTGGGATAGAGGATCTCATGAGCAGGAGCTCATGATTTTCCCAACATTGGAGTATGATGCAAGAGCATCGCTCCACCTCAGGAACGCGCCATCATTCTAGCACATCAGTGCGCATTCAAGGAGGGGAGAGATGCCAGAGGGCACAAATATCCGTTCAAGGAACAGAAGAGGCAGAGACCTTTGAGGTCTGAGTAGTTGAATTTCAAGGTGAAACAGAGTTGTTGAACACTCTGGAGGAATACCTGTGCAAGGAATGCACCAGGCCAACACTCAGATGAAGTGTTGAAAGGCATTCATCTGAAGGCTAGTTAATTTCAAGGAGTGCAGAGAAGCGGACTTGTTCCAAGTCCCCAAGCTCAGGAGAAATAACACGTTCAACAGCACAGGAAGAAGACAAGTCATTTGTACTTATAGAGGGAGGATCAAAGGGGAGAGCATGTTTGAATTTTAAATCATTTCAAGCTCAGGAGGTCGAGCGCGAGTAAAGGACAAGAAGATAACCTTGTTCAAGGAGATCAAGGGTTGTAGCATTTGAATTTTATCGAAGAACCCTTCGTTGAAGGGAAGGCGTAGAAGCATCAGAGGAGGAAGCTACAATAGTCGTTGGATTTGGACCATCAGATCTAAGTTCAGGAAGGAGGAGTGCAACAGAGAGAAGAACAGATCCCATCTGTCGAATCTGGGTGCGTGGATCGACAGTCGCCTGATCCAGGTGAGTAGCACAAGGTTTAATCCGTTTTCATTTCATAGGAGAGCGGACTCACGAAGTCCTGAAGTTCTGGAGCTAGTCGGAACCATCCATTGTCTAGAGGGACAGGTGGCATCATATTATCAACTTCAGGGAAAATTCATTTTGGAGGAAAATGAGTGAGGTGAACTCAAAACTCTTGAAGCCCAAAGTTGCAAAGTAGATCTGGGTCGTAGATCCAAAGGAGGATATGTGTCAATGTATCACTCATTCAGAGAAGAATTTATCTAGGAGGAAGGGGTAGCACAACATTGCAAATCGTTAAAGAGCCAAAGGCTGAAATAGATCTTGGTCGTTGCTCGCCAAAAGACACGTGTAGATAGATATGAGACTTCGGGGAAAGTCACTTCGGAGGATTTCAAGTGTGGAGTGTGACAAACTCCCGAACTCCTGAAGGTTGAAGTATATCACAATTGTCCATTGTGAGGGACACATGGCGAGAGATCAGGAAGATCGGAGGCCTCACACTTTGAGAGGAAGTCGTTTTGAATGGAGAAGATCTGAACCGTTAGATCCAGAAGGACGCATGGAAAAAATCCATCGTCTTTGGGTGAAACCACTCCAGGAGGAAATGAGTGTGCAGGAGTTGAAACTCTCGAAGCCCGAAGAGCTGAAGTGGATTGTGGTTGTCATATCCAGGAGGACACATGTCGACAGATTGAGTATTTCAGATGGAATTACTCTGGGAGAAAATGAAGGTAGAGAGTTTGAAACTCTCGAAGCCCGAAGTAGCGAATAGATCTTGATCGTTGATTGGGAGGAGTTACTTGGCAACATATCGTCAACTTCGGGAAAGATCCACTTTAGAGGATTTGAAGTGTCGAGCTTCAAAAACTCTTGAATCATGAAGTAGTAGAGAAGATCTCAATCTCCTGTCAGTTGGAGACATGTGGCGAGAGATCCTGCATTCTAGAGGAGTGAGTGTAGAAGGGTAGAGAACTCTTGAAGTCACAGGGAGCCGAAGCAGATTTGGGTCATTGATCCTATAGGGATAGGTGTCACCAGATATTTCACTTTGGAGCAGGAGCACTTCAGAGAAATTGAAAGTGTGGAAGAGAGAGAACTCTCGAAGGCCGGAGAGTCGGAGTTCATCTGAGTCATTTGTTTGTTGAGGACAAGTGTCAGCAGATCTTCCATTTTGGAAGATAGCCACTTTAGAGGAAATTTGGGTCGCGCGAGTTGAGAACTCTCAAAGGCTAAAGTCCCGAAGTGGACCAGAGCTATTGATTTAAGTGGATGCGTGGTGCCTGATCTAGAATTTCAGGTACAAAATACTCCGGGAGAAAGCAGAAGTCGGAACATCCCGAACTCCAGAAGTGAAAAGTCCCGAAATAGATATCAACCGTTGGTTGTGAAGGAGGACCATTGATCAGGTCTTGGTCAATGGTGTCAAAGTTGCGAAGTTCCAGGAGGTTAAGACTTGGGTCACAACCCAAGGTCACATGCAGAGAAGGACTAGTGGAAGGAGCTAGCGCCTGTGGGTATTGGAATTTGGAAAATGTGCTAAGAAAGAAGGGCTCGCGGGTAACCGTTGATCCGTGAACAAAAAATTGATGGTGGGGAATCATTGTGGGGAGTAGAGGATAAATTAGTGAACGTGCTAGTTCACGACCCTCTATTCACCAACGTCGTTGATCTCTTCAGGATGGGGGATCAATGACCATGATTAAATTGAGATTGGATGAGCACTTTTCTAATTTTGGGGGCAAATCTCTCTGATAAAGATCGATCATGTTGGCACCCCACAATTACTATGAATCGTCGATCGACGAAAAAATCAGGATGACCAGATTATTACTGTGAAAAACCTGAGGGTGATAACATGGCATGTGGATAAGGTTTTGTGGGTCTATCATAGGCCCGAAGAGTCGATCTGAATCCAATTATTAAACGATCCTAGACCGGGAGGTCGAGAATCCCCTAGGAGAGAATGGGGGTCTACGTCACTTGACATCTGCTTCACCTTGGAGGATTCCACGTGGCCTTTGGAGGACCTACCATAGCCTTTGGAGCCATGGAATCCCCTTGCATAGCCTTGACGTCTCACACATGTGGGCTAGTTTTGATTGTATTTGCATTTATTAGACATTGTAAAGCATAAATGAGGGGTTGGCCCCACTTGTATTATGTTGATGAAAAAATTTGTGGACAAATATGTGAGGTTACCCTCATATAAAAATTCTAAACCTCACTTTCATTTTATCATCATATTTCACTCACCTTTGTGAGTAGCACTTCTGAAATTTTCACCCTCTTTGGGGTAACTAGTCTCTCTCTCATGTGCTTGGCTTGGAATGGTCTATTGTGGATGGATTTGTTTATTTTGGATCGATATTTCTACAATTAGGGTTACATTCTCTTGGTTTCTTGGATAAAGTGTGTTTTATACAATTTATTTCCATGCTATTAATGTTTATGGTGAAATTGTTATTTGTTGCAAGGAATCTTGTTTGATGGAACCTTAAGAGAGTAACATAAGTGCTTATTCCTCTCACAAGGTTATATTTGTCTAAAAATTGGTTAATTTTCCTTTCTAGGGTTAGAACCCTAAATCCCTAAAGTGTTAGCACCTTAGGATTTTAGCCCTAGAATTTTGACCTTTGACCTAGTGGAAGCTACAAGAAGTGTTGGGTTCAAGCCTATTTTGAGGAAAGACCTATTTTTGGAAAGGAATATCTAATTTTGGAGCACGCGCAACAAGTGGTAAGAAAGCAACATGCAAAAAAGAAAGGAAAAGTAGCATGCAAGAGGAAAAGACACATGTCAAGGAGGTAAGCAAGCCTAACCATGATAGGGTTAGGGTTTTTGATAAGGAATGTAATGACTATAAGCCTGTAAAATAGTATAAATAACAACCTAGGAGGTCTAGGTTAGAGGTTGGTTAAGTGGTTGAATGTTGATGATAATTGTGGTAATACAGTTATAGAAGAGTTGGATAAGCTAGATTTTGAGGGTTAGGTCATAGGATGAGGATACTGGTGTGATCTAGTCCACCTCATAGAGGTTCCTTAACCTTATCATGATAGTATGATTGAGGATGTAATGCACGCAACACCATATTTTTTAGTAGGTTAAATAAAAGAGTAAAGAAGCCAAATCTTTGTGGACGTATCCCCAGGAGGGGGTAAACCACGATAAAATTTTTGTTCTATGTGATGTTTATTGAATGTTTACTTTATGTCAATGATTAGATTATGAATGAATGATTAAATAAATGCATTAGCATCCATGCATAAGGATAAAGATGAATGAATCAATAACAAGTTTAGTGCACAAGGAGAAAGATAGAATACACTCCCAAATCCCCACTCATTCCTACACCGCAAACACCTGGGTATTGCAGTCACCCATAGAGCTATCTCAGGTGAGACTGGATTGTGCACCCTGTGAATAGCGTTGTATTTTGGTTTACTAGGAGGGATGATAGTTTTAGAGGGTTTTGTTGGAAACCTATTGAGATACGAACCTAGTTCAACCCAAGAAGAAGTAAGAAGTTAGAGATCTTACCAACAAATGGTTATGTTGACGGCTAGAGCTGCATAGGATTGAGTGGATGGGATCCTTGGAAGAAACGCGCAGAGGATGAAAGTATAGAAGGGAATGTTCATGCCATGGAATCCAAAAAATGTGGATATAAAAATATGGTTGAAAATAAAGGAACTCAAGTTTGCGCAAAAGGACAACAAAAACCCTAAGCTAACACCGCACAAATATCTTGACAAATATGTGTTTAGCGACTTGCCTGAGGTATTTTTTTGTGATTTCCCACATTTATTGTAGGAGTGGTTATTGAGGTTAAAATACAACCACCCTACAAATCTAATTATATAGTTGGAGTGGAATCTTGTAGAGATCGTGCAGTTACAACAAGTTAATAGAAAATTCATGCGCGCAGTAGATTTTTGGTTATATAGTATTGTTGTAGGGTTTATCACCGAATTTGTAGTAGATTCCAAAAAGTCTTACACCATAGCAGATAAGGATTTTCTAAAGGGACCCAGAGGTAGGTATATCATATCGTTGTATACTTCAATCAAGATTTTATTGTATGACAACGGTGTGATTACTACAGAATCAGACAACTAAACTTCCATGCGCTCATGGGGGAAGGGGGGAAGCACTAACAAGAAGTTGAGAAATGGAGGAAGAGATGGATAAGGGAAATAAGAAGGAGTACATGGACCCAATCATGATGGAGGAAGACCACATAAAGCAGATAATGGAAAAATATGGAAAGATGTGCAGTGGAGTACCCTACCAATATAAGATGAATAACAAGAAGAGAGCCATAGTTGATAGAGATGGCTTGGAAAGCGATGAAGAAGAGGTAGAGGATATCCAAGATGTGGAGAATATTGAGGAAATCCTACGAACAACAAATGAAAGGAAAACAAGAGGTCCAAGGGAAAGAATAGAAGGCATAACTCCAATCCATATCACCTCCAGTGTGGAACCTACAACCCCATGTGAGACTAACACACCAAAAAGAACATCAGCATTTAGAAAACCAGATTTTAGTGGAAGAAAGACAAAATGATACACATCCAAACACAAAGCATCAACTGGAGGAGACAATTCAGGAAGCAACAGTCAATTGTCTATACCATGAGGAGGAAGTAGTTCAACACAATTTAAAATGGCAAGGCATGACCCCACGATCAGGTTACCAAAATTTCAAGGAGAGGCATTAGAGGACCATGAAAAACACTTATTCATCTATGAGAAGATCTAGGAAGAAAATTAGATCAAATATGAGGATACAAAGCTCGCGCAGTTAGCTATCACACTAAGAGACCATGCACTGAAATGGTACATGAGCCTAGATGTAAAGAGTCCACCAGGAGTAACAAAGACAATTGCATATGTGAAAAAAATACTGATAAATTAATTTCAGAAGCATAACTCAGAAGATTAGTATATGAATGAAATGATCTAAATCAGGAAAAAACCAAGTGAGTTTGTTTGGGATATTGATCAAATGTTTAAGCATCTAAAAGGTAAGTTGAAATATGCAATGACTGACATGCAACATAGGCATTTATTTTTGAACTCACTGTTACCACATTTGAAATACCCATTAAGATAGCAGAAATTCCAAACTCAGGAAGAGGCTCTGCAAGCAACCTTACAACTGGAAGAGAACCAATATCAACATAAATATCTAGAAATATAGGAGTTGAAGGAGGATTTGAAGAATCTGACCTTTCAACTTAACCATAATAAGGGTAAAGAGAAAAGAGAAGTTGTTTAGAAGGACACCATAAGAATGAATGTCCAAATTTCACGCAGTATATGGCAACATGGGTGCCAAACCCATTGCTAACATGAGGACCATGGTGTGATATTTTTAAGACACATGGGCATGATTCATATCATTGTCAAATGATGCAAAAATATAAGACAGTAGCAAAAAGTTCATACTACAATTTTTGCAAGTCAGTGGGTCATGATGACAAGGATTGTAGGACAATGGAGCTGATGAGAGAAAAAACTTCAGATACTTATAGGGTGCAAGAAGAAATGATGATAGGACAAGCGCCACCTTAGTTCAACCAGGTACCACCACCATACAATAATTCGCAGCAGCAGTACAAGATTGTGAAGCCAAAGTATAATAATGTTCAGCCTCAGTATAACCTTGCATAGTATAACCACGTACCTCAGTACAACCCACCACGAGGAGATTGAGGTGGATACAGAGGTGGAGGATGAGGTAGATGAGGATTTGGATTATTAATAGGACCATTAGTGTGCCACAAATTCCAACAACCAGTACATTATGCAAGGGATTGCCCACTCCCACCAACGACATGTATATATTGTCACGCAACAGATCATGACACAAAATACTACCTGACGCTCTTGGGGAAGATCCAAGAAAAAAGGAACTAGAACAACCAGAATGTCCAATGGATATCTACAGAAGCTAGGGATGATGGGAGAAACATCAATATAGTCACTCAAGGAGGATACAAGATAGGAACTAATGCAATAAAACAAGATCCAACCCAACACAAATGGGTTAAGAAGAATAATGAACCACAGAAGCAGTTTGACTCGCGGAAGGAAAAGAAAACATTTAAGGAAGCCAGACAATATTGTTTCAAGTAGAATTTTGTGTCTAGATCATTCATGCAGCAACTTGAAAATACACCAATATATGGGATTTCATTCTCAATGGACCATACCAGTGAAGGACAACCTCTAGAGCAAGTAAGTATCATAAAACAATTTATGCAATCTTGTGTTAATTTATTGAATGGCCCATACTCTGTTAGGGTTTTACAAGATATGCTAGAAAGATGTAACACCAAGGTGGAAGGAAAGTTAGAAGATAAAATAGTCAATCATCTCCATACAAGAAGAAGGAAAAGTAGAGAATTCAGACTGAATGCCAACATTGAGGATTTTAATATGGGTGATATTATACTGGACCTAGGCTCTGAAGTAAATATCTTACCTAAGAATACATGGCAGTGTATGGGAGAACCCACACTAGGCTATTCATCTGTCGAGTTGAAATTATCAAATCAACACAGATTGTTACCAATTGAAAGGCTTAAAGGGGTGACAATAGATTTGGATGGAGTGCGCTCTATGGAAGATTTTGAAGTAATATATATAGTAGATGGTACAACACCTTACCCAAAATTGTTTGGATTGGATTGGGAATTTGATAACCAATATATAATCAACCTGAAGACAAGAAAAATGACTTTTGAATTATGCGAATATAGATTCATTGCACCATTGGATCCATCAGAAGGAGAAATCTTTGTAGAGCCCACTTGTTTGGATTTGGAGGAAATAAACTAGTTATACAGAACCACCGCGTGAGAAGAGGATTATGTTAACCCAAATGTAGATGGGGTACTCAACTGGAGAAGCATTACATCATCTTCTTCCGACTTAGACACAGGTTTGGAGAATTGGCAACAAATATTACATGAATTTTCAACAAAGATATGTGAAAGAATAGATTATGTAATAAGATGGATTGGTACAGAGATAAGAGAACCTCCCAGTTTTCATGGGTTAAATGACTTAGAATAATTCTTGACAAAATATGAAGATGAAGTGTTATAAAATTAGAGGCTTTGAGCCCTAGATATTGCACTCAAAGCCACACCTACAAGATGGTGGGGTGTGCACAAAGAAACCATTTAGGACTGGTATAAGTGTAAATGACTACTGCTCATTAGATTTAGCATAGAGCAGGGGAGAAATAAATTGTAGAGGTATGATGGATGAGGAACGCCATTGGAACACTTGGAAAAGTGAAAGGAACAATGGAGAATGACACCACCAGAGGAATGGACTCATCACATTATCCATACATTGGAAGGAATCCCAGGGAGCTGGTACATATATCAGGAGATGCACAGAGGCACTATAGAATGGACAGGATTACAACAAAATTTTGTAGTAACCTTCTCATTTGAACATGAGAACCCCAACAATGATTCATCACTAAAGCTGATATAGGGAATGATATTTATTAATGAACCAAAAGTTGAAATCATGAAAGAATATCAACAACAGAACAGAAACACAGTCAAAGAGTTACTCTCATGTTGTCATGTTGAATAGGAAGCACCAGATGAAGATGATCCACACAACATTCAGATTACAGAGATTGAAGTGGAAAGAGAGGTGGAAGGTACATCTCTGGAGTCAAAGTTATTTTTTGCACCCATCAAAGTTAAGAAAGTTAACATTGGGACGAATGACAATCCTGAAATGGCAAGTATTGGAGACTATTGGGATGAGCAAACAATAGAAAAAATAACAGAGTTACTACACGAATACAATGGCATATTCCCAACAACCTTTACGGAGATGAAAGGAATAGGATGAAAGCTAGGTGATATGAAGATACCCCTCAAACTTGAGGCTATACCTATCAGGAAAATACCCTACAGACTGAATCCAGTGTATAAGCAGAAAGTGATAGAATGTTGGAAGCTGGTATCATAGAACCAGTAGAGGAATCTAAATGGATCATTCCTATGGTAGTCCAAGAAAAGAAACAGCGGGGATAAGGATTTGTGTAGATATGAGGAAACTTAATGATGATTTCTTACATGACCCTTTACCTACCCCTTTTACAGATGAGGTCTTAGAGAATGGGGGATGCCAACAAGTATATTCATTCACAGATAGATTCTCAGGTTACCATCAGATCAAAATAGCTCTAGAAGACATATATAAGACTACTTTTTCTACAGAATGGGGATCCTACCAATATACAGTCATGCCATTTGGGATGAAGAATGCACCGACCATATTTTCAAGAGTAGTCATATCCTCTTTTAAGGAATTCATACATCAGTTTTTAGAAGTATATCTGGATGACTAGACTGTATATAGTATGTTAAAGGACCATGTAGAAATGTTAATATTAATGTTGGAAATATGAAGGCAATTTTGGATATCATTAAATATCAAGAAATGCATTTTTGGTACACCTTTTGGAATATTGTTGGGACATATAGTGTGTTAAAAAGGTTTACTAGTGGATCCTGCTAAGATTGCATTCATTGTAAATTTACCACCACCAAAGTTAGTGAGCCAGTTAAGAGAAATATTGGGACATACAGGCTATTACAGGAAGTTTATAAAGGGGTATTCATAGATCACTACACCAATGGAAAAACTATTAAATAAGGAAACCATATTTCAGTGGAATGAGGATTGTTAGCAAGGATTGGACACTTTAAACCAAAAAATGGTAACAATACCTATACTAGTATTTCCAGATTAGGAGAAGACATTTCGTGTGCATGTAGATGCATCAGCCATAACACTTGGAGAAATTCTGGTGCAACCAGGAACATGGAACTTAGACCATCCTACAGCCTTTTCAATCATAAAGTTGTCAGAATCAGAGCAGAACTACAACACCACAGAAAGAAAAGGCCTAGCCATGGTATATGCACTTCATAAATTCAGGCACTATTTACTAGGTAAACACTTTAAAATATTCACAAACCATTCTTCCCTCAACTATCTACTCAACACGCCACTTTTGGGGGGGAGCATATGTACATGGATATTATTATTTCAAGAATTTGATTTTGAAGTGATAGTCAAACCAGGGAAGATGAATGCATGACCTAATCACCTATCAAGAGTAACTAATGGAGAAGAACCTACTAACTTGGAAGACAACTTCCCTGATGCGCAACTATTTTCAGTACAGGTAGTTGATGAATACTTCACTGGTATTATTGAATACTTAAGTACAAGGGTTGTACCACAGGAGTTTATCACTACATAGAAGAAAAATATGGTAGTCGGAGTTGTATACTATCAACTTATTGCAAGACATTTATACAAAATGGGTGCAGATATCATTTTGAGAAGGTGTGTATTGGAACATGAAAGGCCCAAAATTTTAGTAGAAGATCATGAAGGTATAGTTGGAGGACACTATGCAGGTAAAGATACCATGAAAAAGGAATTGCGTAGAAGATTATGGTGGCCAACAGTCCATAAATATGACAAGGAATATTTCCAGAAATGTGATGTATGTTAGAGGGTTGGAAAACCCAACAGAAGGGATGCGATGCCTCTAAGACCACAAGTGACTCTGCAGGTATTTGAAAAATGGGCAATAGGTTGTGTGGGACCTATTAACCCACCAACAAAAAGTTCAGGAGTTAGGTATATCATTATTGCGACTGAATACTTAACCATATGGGTAGAAGTAGCACTCGTCAAAGATTGTAGCGCAGAGATAACAACACACTTCTTGGTTGAGCAACTGATCACCATATTTGGATGTCCCGGGATTATGATGAGTGACCAAGGCACTCGTTTTATCAATAATACCATCAGGGCTATGACTGAGGAGTTTGAATTCTATCACCAGAAGAGTACACCATATCATCCTCATGAAAATGGAACAATAGAAGATTTCATTAAGATATTGGAAAATGCTCTGACTAAAATCTGCAATGTCAACAATGATGATTGGGACTTGAGATACCAACAATACTATGGGAATATAGGACCACATGTAAGAATTTGATAGGACATACACCATTCAGAATGGTGTATGGGAAGGAAGCAATGGTGCAATTAGAATTTCTGGTACCCAGTCTACGCGTAGCAACAATTACCAACATGACAGAAAGGGGTGCAGTACAGGAAAGGTTAATTCAACTAATGGAAATGGAAGAGGATAGGATTCTGGCAGGATTTCACCAGGAAGTACATAAAGCAAGAGACAAATATTGGCATGACATACATATTAAAAAGAAGGATTTTAAGGAGGGAGGCCTAGTCTTTCTCTATGACAACAAATTTTTCCAGCACCTTGGTCATTTTAGAATTCATTGGCTAGGGCCATATGAAGTAAATACTATCACATATGGGGGATCTATATAGCTAAAATAGTTGGGAAGACCAATATTGAAAGGAATGATTAACAGTAATCAACTAAAACTATACAGGGAGAATCGACCTACTAACCCTTAAAAGTTACATCGCAGTAAGAAAGGAATGTATATAGTGTACTATAATAGATATTAGGAAAAAAAACTCATAAAAAGGAAGACAAAAGTAGAAAAAGAAGAAAAAGGAAGAAAAAAGTAGAAGAGAAAGAAAATACAAAATATAAGGGAATATTGTGCACAGCAGTTACTGAAATCGAGGTGGCAAAGAGATAAAGTGACTGTGTGCATCATATGGTTAACATGAAGAAAACATCGTGCACTAAGGAAAAAGTCACAGCAAAAATGTACGATGGACCGAAAAATTACAGCACACCAGAGAACGGGCCAACAGTCAGAAAAGAAAAAACCGTTCGTCAGGGTAAAAAGGTGTGAATTGGGCATTTATGAAATTGAACGAAGCGTACTTGACAAGATTTAATGCATTATTAACCATCAAAGAAGATTATCTGAGAAGATTCAAGGAATTTATGATGCCCTCTATATAATGAAAACACGGGATAAACAAGACACATTGTGCATTTGCAAACCTGCGAAGCTAAGGAGCACAAAGACGAGAGGCGAACAGGAGAATTCCAAAATTGTAGCAGCCGAAAATAAATCAGGTAATGAAGAACTACCCAATATGGAACCTCCAAAGGTTGGCGCACCTATCCAAACAACATGAAAAACATGTAGAAACCATAGGTCACCGCAAAAGTGGAGAAGGAGTTTACACACATGGAGGGAATCATCAATGTCCATGCAATTCCCTCGATGAAGGTCGAACTAGTGAGCACCACACTAGTCGAGAAAGAAGAGAAGGCCCCAACAATGATCGGGATGGATATCGACTCACACGAAAGAACATAGGTCCACGACCCTCTAATGTTAGGAAACCCACCACAACCTTTCAAGGTCGAAGCAATCCATAGAACGAATGGCAGTGATAGTGAAAGAACAGATTCTGAAGGGTCAATTCCACAACCTATGGTGGGGTCCGTGTCATAGGGGGGAGTGAAATTTTAGGATATTACAGGGAAACCAAATCTGAGCTGGGAAGGAAGAGAACCAGAGGTTGGGACATCAAGCGTGCCAACACAAAGGAAGGGGAAACAACCCATCGCATAGTCACCATGCAAGAAGCTCAATGAATCGATCATCTTGTCATGCATTCCATATGGGGTGCAAGCCATGCCAAACTTATTAGGTTACGTCGAAATATTGCGGTACGTAGAACACAATGTGTGTGACACCAGAAAATTCCCAGAATTTGATAAGAAGGTGTACATGGAGAGCCTGGGAACATGGCCATTCAGAGATCCAATGCTATAGCCAAAGCAATGGGTAGTAGGATTGGAAAACATAGGAATTCTCAATTTGTTGGAAATTCCCCACTTCAGAAGGGGAAAATATGTGAACAACTGCGTCAAGAAGTTGTTGGCAGTCCTCCATAGAGGATTTTTGTGGTTAGAAGAATGAGTCTCCATAGATGTAGATATAATTCCATTCATCACAGGCTTTCAATCAAATCGAGAGAAGCCCGCGTAGTACCTAGATAAAAAATCCAAGGAAAAGTCTCTCACAAAAGAGATGAAGAAAACGTATGGGACTGAAAGAGGCTCGCACAGAATAATTATAAAATGGATCAGTGACGCAGCCACTAGGATGGAAACCAAGATAATGGCATGCAAGCTACTTCGCAAATGTCGTAAGGAGAAGGTCCCTGTAGGGGTTGTTGCAACATCATCATAGTGTGCAAATGGAACCATGCTCAATTGGGCACCATACTTATTGAACTTGTTCGTAGATGACTACAAGGATGTGTAGTACTTGGGGACATGGTTCGAATACTCCTAGTTAATTATCTTGATATGCTTAATTGGATGGAAGGAGCCTCCCTACTCATACTTCTATGATAGAATATGACACTATCGTGCAACACAATACATGTCGATGGGAAGCACTTTGGACCCCAAGCGAAGAAGTGGCAATGCTACCACCTTTGCTCGGTATCTCAGCAACATACAAGACAACATATCCAACACTTGGAGGATCACTCCATAAGTGGTCATCCAATATCAAGGGATAGCCAACTTTAGGGGTATACGACACAACATGTGGATCCAAGCGCACAGGGATCCAAATAATGGCTTCAACTTTGATTATTTATTAATGCAGAGGAAGATGAAATGGAAATGAGAGACTGGCAGGATGACTAGAAGATCCCAGTCATTACCAAGGACATGCCAAAGGGAAAAGAGGTAGAAGCAAGGTCGTCCAAGACATCTGTAGGGGGAAACGAAACAGCCAATAAACCAACACAACAAGGGAAGCCCAATTAAAATATAGCAACACAGAATAAGGGCAGCGCTCCAAAGAAGGATGTGCATACAAGAAAGAAGAACAATGCCCCAGTACAGGAAGAAGTAGGAAGGGGGGACAGAATGATGCAAAAAACACCATCGAAAGCTACTCCACAAGAGATAGGGCCACTAAAACGGCCAATCATACACACAAGTGGGCCACGTAAGAATGCCAAAGCCCATAAGAAAATCATGGAATACACAATTACCGAGGATGATGTCAATATTGTAGTAGAGAGGGTATAGGATCGTGCAGCAGACAAGTTTGAAGAGGCCAAGAACCAAAGAGGAAGGATAAGAAATGAGTTGGTTGATATTAAGCAGATCTTGGAAAGGATACAAGCAACGTAGAGGTAAGAAAGGGGAACATAGTCGATCCACCGAGAATAGAAGTTGAGGACAGGAGCACACAGAATGAAGAAGACACCATACAGATCATAGCACAAGCAAGTTCGAGCTTCCAGATAACAACTGATATGTTTTAGGTTGATAAGGCCATATCTCATACACCACTCAAATACTTGGTGCATTTACAGTTGGTACTAGCTGAAATACCAACAAAGGCATTGTACAAACTCTAATTCATTGTCACGCAGGAAGTTAAATCGTGAGCTAGAACAGAAGCAACGGAATTGCAAGCATCAAAAAATGGAAAGTATGCACTAGAAGTGGTGGTAGAGTAGGTAAAGTTGGAGACACAAGAGGAGAAGAAACGCACAGATAATTTAAAGAAAAAGCTAAAGGAAGTTTTCACAAGAATTCTAGACAACGTGCATGCAACCATGAGCAATGTTGAAGAATAGATTCAAATCATTGCACAAATGTTCGAAGACTACAAAAATGAGATTGAGAATATCAAATTAAAATTAACACCCACCACCCCTCCTGAATTCACATCCAAAAGAGAACAACAACTAGATTTACAAGTGGAAATAATGGAGAATGAAGCTCAAAAGGTCACATAACTTTTTGACAGGACCGCGCAACTATGGACGATGTTGGAGAAATATGATAGGGTCCAATGACTAGATCAGCAAGAGGAGGAGATCAACATTGAAATCAAGGAGCTGAAGTAGTGACAAAAGTATATGAGCATTACAGAGTAGTTGAATGGCATGCGGGAGATGAAGAACTATGTGCAATGCAATATTTTCCAGTAGATTAAATAAAAGAGCAGAGAAGCCAAATCTTTGTGGATGTAGCCCTAGGAGGGGGTGAACCATGGTAAAACTTGTGTTTTGTGTGATGCTGATCCGGATTATTTTCGGCACGAAATGAGAGCGGAGATATAATAAAGAAATGCACAGAGATATTGCAGATATTCAATAATATAACAGAAATGTATCAGAGATGCAACCATAAACACAGATATACAGTAATACAT